>CAUYRH010023149.1:0-46355 GCA_963574655.1 Perodicticus potto
GGACACTTGCACTAGACTGTTTACTGCAGCTCAATTTACAATCGCCAAAATGTGGAAACAACCTAAATGCCCACCAACCCAGGAATGGATTAACAAGCTATGGTATATGTACACTATGGAATACTATTCAGCCATTAAAAAGAATGGAGACTTTACATCCTTTGTATTAACCTGGATGGAAGTGGAACACATTATTCTTAGTAAAGCATCACAAGAATGGAGAAGCATGAATCCCATGTACTCAAGTTTGATATGAGGACAATTAATGACAATTATTGACATGGTGGGGGTGAGGGAAGGGGACAGCATAGAGAGAAAGAATTAGTGAGGGGTAGGGAAAGGAAGAGCAGAGAGAGGGAAGGAGCGAGGGGGGTGAGGTCTTGGTGTGTGCCACACCTTTTGGGGGCAAAACACGATTGTAAGAGGGACTTTACCCAACAAATGCAATCAGTGTTAAAAAAAAAAAAAATTAAAAAAAAAAAAATCAAATCCTCCTGAATATAATGATGAAGTATGGTTTGGAAAGCACCAGACATTATTTAAGATGCTCCTGTGTCTATACGTGATAGACAGTGGAAATACAAAAAATAATTCAATAGATATTTAGGAGGTAGAATCAATAAGGTTTGGGGAAGAGTCAAGGATGAAGCTCAGGTTTAGGGAGGAAGGCTGGGGTTTCAGGTACCTGCAGGACCTAGCACAGAGATAGTAGCTGAAGTCAAGGAGTGAAGCACACCCAGGAGAGAATGTCAAGTGAGAAGGAAAGAGCCCTGAGGACTTCAGGCCAATTTGTTCACTGTATAGGAGCCTGTTCTGTGTATCTGGGCTTAGCCATATATATACATGAAAAGGGAAGACTGACAACAGGCATAGTCAGGAGCAACTGGTGGTCCAGGGTGGGAAACCTGCAAGTGTGAAAGTATGAGGGAAAGACCCTTGGTCACAACTCAATACTCCCTCCCTTTCCAGCTACTTCTTTCTAGCCATGGTATCCATTAGACCCTCTACATGGGTTGACCCTTGCTTTGGACAGCTGGGAAGATGGCCCATCCCCATCGTTGAGCCTTACCTTTAGATCCTCACATAGGTCACCATAATCAATCTCGATGAGGGCCTCTCGTGCATAGATACTGGAAATTCTCTGGGAACCACTCACTGAATCCTCCCCTTGGGAGCTACCCTGAAATAGACAAAGGGAAAGAAAGTCAAGTACAGCAGACTGTCCATGAGAGTGCCCGTCTAGAGAAAAGCTGAGGACTACTTTGCAACCTTTAATCTTTGAAGATAGCACCTTGCTAGAAATCACTGTGGCAAAAGGAACAGAGGCTTTGTAAGCAGAATGACCTGAGTTCAAAATTGGGCTCTACTATTTAACAGGATGATCCTGGGCAAGTCATGTTCTCAGATCCTGAGTTTCTTCCCCTGTAATGTAGAGACAACACCTGCCTGGCAGGGTTGTGGTTAGGATTAGGGGTTATTATGCCACATGTTACCAAGATGCCTAGAACATTTCCGGTGCTCAAAACATTTCACTGAATTAGAGGGAGGGAAAGGTGAAAGACATATGGGACTGAGATACTTGACCAGATTTAAGATATTTGCAAAACTCCTCTCAGTTCACGTTCCCCACTCCCTTGTTACCAATCTTCACTTCCAATGGATAAAATACCTTGGCTTCTCTATTGGCTAGTGTCCCTTCCTTTCCTAAAATGAAGCTTTTTCACCTCTGCATTGCTGATGTCCCTTACCCAACTGTCTCCTGGCCAACCTCCCTCAATGCAGCTAAGATATTATCCACAGGTCCCTCAGCTCCCTGTCTTCCTTTGTTCTTGGCTAATGTCCCTCAATTCCCACTCCTACCAGTATCCATCACCTGCTGAATCTAACATAGGTCAAGTTCCTAAGGTTAATGAATTACTTCCTCCTCTCCAGGCTCAACTCTCACCATCCACTGGGATGCAGCTCTACTCCCAATTCAACATCCTCATGCCAAGGCTATTATCGCTTTCACTTCACCTTGCCTTCACCACTTCACCTTCCCTCATCTCTCCTGCATCCCTTTTTATGTCCCTCCACTGTTAGCCACCATCCTTTTCTTTCTCACTGCGCTTCCTGGCCACTTTTACTCTCTATCCCTAGTTAATGCTGTTTATAGCCCACTCCCACCATCAGCCATCATACTGACCTCTTCCTGACTAATATCATCCATGGTGCCTTTTGATAGTGGCAACTTGATGTCTTGCATTTTGCAAGCTTGTAGCAAGTTGTGGCGGTCACTGCGCTTCTGTTCCAGCTTGGTCTCAATGGCTGTCACCTCCTTCTGTAAATGGGTCATTTCCCTAAAAAAGGTCCAGGGAGCTAGGTGAGACCCAAATTTGGAAGTCTGCCTACTGTACCTACTTCCTCCCACCCCAGGCCTGAATCCACTCACTTGTTGGCACCCCCTAGTTTTTTACGAATCTCCTCCATCTCGTGATTCTTGTCATTCACTTCCGACTTCTTGGCCAGGTGCTGATTCTTCAGGTCCTGTAGCTGGGCCATTGTCTCATCTATGATCTTCATGTGCCTTTGTTCTTCCTAGTTTCAGCAGGGGAACAGGACAAGAGGTGAAGGCTTTTCCCACCTCACCTTGGGATCTTCTCCTGCTACTACCTTGCCCATCAGGCAGTTTGCTGGAGCCACTCATCAATGAGCTTTGCTTTCTCATCTCCATCACCCTTAGCCTCCGTTTACCTTTTTCTAAATTATTTGGTTGCTGTCTCTCACATATTCCTGTTATACAAGTTACCTACTATAGTAAAGTTCAAAGTATAGAGAAGATATAAAGCAGGGGGAAAAAAATATCACTCATAATCCCACCAGCTAGAAATAACCAATTAACATTTTAAAGTATTTCCTCCCAGCATTATTTACAGACAACTTTGCATAGATGAGACTAGACTGTTAATTAAAACTCTTCTGACTTGTTATATTTGAGCATTTTTTTCCACATCAAAACTTTTATCATGTGCCATATAGCATATGATTTTTTAAACAACACTATGTACTTTCTATGAATAAACAAATATGAATGTGCAAGTATTTAAGTAAATCCCTAAAAGGTCTGGAAGAATATACACTCACCTGGGATTACCCCTTGGAAGGAAGGGGACTAGGATTGAAGAGTGGTCAAAGGGATTTGCAGTTTTACTTACAATATTCTGATTTTTTGTGTGTGGTGCTTTATCTTAATTAATGTTCTGATTGTTTTTTTAAAAGAGACTTTTGTTTTCCTTTTGATCTTAAAAATTCACATAAAGGGGACATATCTACAACTTACTCTCAAATGGCTCATAAACATAATAAGCATATTACATAGAGAGATCCACAAGGGAATGTGGCAACATGGTGATGACTGATGAAACCTGGTAATAGACAGATGGGAGTTCTTTGTACTGTTCTTACAAATTTCTGCAAAGATGAAAATTATTTCAAAATAAAAAGTCACATTAATATATTACCCTGGATCATCTAAATGTGTACCTAGTCTTGCCCAGGATTTTACTGCTTAATTTGCAATTGCATGTAAGACTCCAGTGATACCAAAGAGGGCTACCTTAATTATCAGAGGTTAAAGAAGAAAACATACAAATGAGCAACAAACAGACATAAAAGTCAAATGACATGTTCAAACCAAGAGAAAACCAAATCATCTCTGGAGGGGATTCTGTAAAGAACAAAGGTTTTCATAGTAATTTAAAATGAATGAGTGGGGCCAGGGGCCGTGGCTCACGCCTGTAATCTGGGTGGCCAGAGGCCAGTGGACTGCTGAGCTTACATGTTCGAGACCAGCCTAAGCCAGAGCAAGACCTTGTTTCTAAAAATAGCTGGGCATTGTGGTGGGCACCTATAGCCCCAGCTACTTGGGAAGCTGAGGCCAGAGCATTGCTTAAGTTCAAGATTGAGGTTGCTGTGACCTGTGACACTATGGTACTCTACCAAGGGCTACAAAGTGAGACACTTGAGTAAAAAAATAAAAATAAATGTGAGAAAATATAAGTGATCACACAATCCACGGTAGCCCAGACATGCTGAATTCAAAAGAAGTGAGCTGAAGCAATCAATAGTATAGTCACACACTATGAAGTGACAAGGTTTCACCAAAACATCATTATCTGTTGCACTAAATTTACGTGGTTAATCTAAATTTTACTCATTTTTTTTAGTATTTAATTTGTAAGTTTGTCTTTTCTTTTGGTTCAGTATATATGTTTTTATATATTTAAGTAACATTAAGGATTTAAGCCAACACTGGCAATCTTAGGGAACACTTTTCCTTTAAAAAGCAGTCTATGTCTCACTACAATTTGAAGACCACTAAACTATCCTACTTTCCAAGGGACCCTGGGTAGCTTCCAATTTGTAACTATAAATAATACTTATTATAATAAACATCAACGTGTTTGCACAGAGCTTTGCTAGCATTTTAGATTATCTCCTAGTACTCCTTTAGACAGTACTGAGTTAAAGGGTATAAATGCATTCCAAAGCTTGTTAATGGACGGTGCCACACTGCATAAGAACACTGGTCTCTTGCACCATGGCTGACATTAAGCATTGTCCATTTTTCCTTTTTTAATTCTGGGGTAATGTGATAGGAAACAAATTAACCTTTGATTATTATTTCATTTGCATTTTCTTTAATTTTTAAAAAGGCTAAATTATTTGTGTGTGTTTATAGCCTACTTGAATCTCTTCTTGAACTGTTTGTGCCACTTTCTCATTTTTGTCCCTATTTAGGTCTTGGTGTTTTTCTTATTTTGATGAGAGACTGATAAATTATGGACATTATCCTTCTGTCATTTCTTTCAATTTTCTTCCCAGTTTTGCGTCTTTTTATTCCCTCCTTCCTTACCTTCTTGAGCTTTTCTATTTCATTTTCATCCTTTTTAACGGTCTGCTCCCACATGTGTACTTTATCCTGGTCCTCCTTCAGTTGGTTCTTTTCAAAATCCAACTGGATGCCCAAGCGAGTCTTCTGGTTCTCAAACTCCAAACTGTGGAAGAAAGAAAAACTAGGTAGGCCCAGGACTCAGGGACCCAGAATTACTGCTGAATTTTAGTCAACTGGCATGTCTACCTACATGCACATAAAACTGTCCCCTGAAGCTAGAGAATAAAGTTCCTTAGCCTGGCCCTATGGACATGGCACAAGATGGGAGATTAGGCCAAACTCTAGTTATCTTCCTTTAAATACTAGAGACTCCTATGGCCCTTCCAAGTTCCTAGAATCTACCAGTTATGGTAATTCTTACTCATTAAGCTTCTATGTATTTTCATATATGATCTCTAATCCTTTAATCAACAGCTCCCTAAGCAGTTATTATCCTAATTTTACAAATTAGGAAATTTAGGCCAAGAGGTAAAAAGACTTGGCCCAAGGCCACACAGCTAGCAACTGGCCCATGTGAGACTGGGACCTAGATTTGACAATAAAACTCGAGGGCAGGCACGTTGGCTCGTGCCTATAATCCTAGCACTCTGGGAGGCCGAGGTGGGTGGATTGCCCTGAGCTCACAGGTTTGAGACCAGCCTGAGCAAGAGTGAGACCCTGTCTCTAAAAACAGCTGGGCGTTGTGGTGGGTGCCTGTAGTCCCAGCTACTTGGGGGGCTGAGACAAGAGAATTGCTCGAGCCCAAGAGTCTGAGGTTGCTGTGAACTAGGACACTATGACACTCTACCAAGGACAACAAAGTGAGACTCTGTCTAAAACAAACAAACAAAGAAGAAAAACCAATAAAATTCAGGCTTTTTCCTGTACACCATCATTGCAATATAATTATAGTAGGTTAAGAGGATTTGTATCTCAACTCTGACACTCACTAGTAGTATGATCTCAGGCAAGTTAGCCATACTCTCCAGGCCTCAGTTTCATCATTTGCAAATGTAGAAATAATAATAGTACTTACCTCAGTTATTAGGAGATTGTTTAATAAGTTTATATATATGAAGACTTCAGAATGACACCTGGCACAAAATAACTACTCAATAAATTTTAGTTATCATCATTGCCAAGTATACTGGTTGATATTCAGTTCATCTTTGCCCAAGGGCTCCCAACCTGTGCCACAAGATTCTAGAACCTCTTAAAGGGCAGAGCTTGGATGATACAAAAACATTGAGAAAATAATAGGTTACTGCTATTGTCTTTCTCCTTATCTCTTCAGAAACTCAGTATGTAACCAGCATACACAGACACTAATAGGCCAGGCAGGGACAAATTCCAACTGCCCTCAAACCCCGTATGGTGTGACAGATGCTGCCAGATGTCACGCCAGTAGCTTAAACCTATTAGTCACTATAATCCAAATTAAATGTAATTACATCTTTAATTTTGAGTTATATACTTTTATATCTAATCACCTAAGTATGGCTCATAAAGGCCCCTGTGACGTGGCCCCTGCTGACCTCTCTACCATCCCCACTGTTTTTATGCTCCAGACATTCAAAACTACTTAGTATCCAGCACAAGGCATACTCTGTCACAGCGCCAAGCATGCTGTTCTCAATGCCTAGAACTCCCTTCTTCTGTTGCTGCTTGGTGGCTAAATCCTCCTCACTCTTCAGGTCTCCAGTTCATCACTCCTTGTTTTGTAAAACCTTTCCTGATGCTTCTGAGCAGGTTTAGTTTGTATTACACTTCGCTGGGTTCCTCCCCTTTTGGACTTCAGGTAGAGAACTGAGTTAATCATATCCCACAGTTCATAACACACTTGGCACTGCTGCCTGAGCAAAACCCCTCCTTAGTCCCCTTTATTTCAATCCCAATTTCCACTCTATCTTCCCTACTGTGACCATGTACCCCAAAGTGACACCCACACACACCCCTTTAAAAACATATCCTTATAAAGCCATTGTTTTTAGATTTATACAAATGAACAGTTATAAATTTAATTCTTTTTCTGTCATTCAATACCAAGCTTGTAATTTACCCATGTTATTGCCTGTAAATCCACTTGTTCTGAACTGCTATATAGTATTCCACAGTCTGTATATTCAACTCATTTAACTCACACTTCCCCCAGTGATAGCCATCTACATTGCCACCAACATCTCACTACCACAAATTATGCCAAGATGAATAACCCTGAATGTGTCTCTTTGTGACCCTGTGGAAAGACTTTCTCTGGGATATATACTCATAGGTTGTGTGTGTGACACACACATACACACCTCTATATACTACGAAGGACATATATACACTTATTTTCACTAAATACTGCTAGATTATTTCTTTTTTTCTGAGACAGTCTTGCTCTATCACCCTGGGTCGAATGCTGTGTCATCATAGCTCATAGCAATGTCATTGCTTGCTCTTGGCTAAGCAATCCTCTTGCCTCAGTCTTTCTATTTTTTAGTAGAGACAAGGTCTTGCTTTTGAGCAGGCTGGTCTTGAACTTCTGAGATCAAGTGATCCACCTGCCTCAGCCTCCTAGTGTTAGGATTACGGATTTGAGCCACTGCGCCCAGCCTTCTTGTTTTGTTGAGATAGGGTCTCATGCTTGTTGAACAGGATAGAGTGCAGAAGTATCATTCTAGCTCACAGGCAGGAATCTTAAACTCATGGGTTCAAGAAACCTTCCTGCCTCAGCCTCCCAAATAGCGGGGACCACAGGCACGTGCTACCCGCTTGATTTTTCTATTTTATTTTATTTTATTTTATTTTTTGCGGGGCTGGGTTTGAACCCGCCACTTCCGGCATATGAGGCCAGCGCCCTACCCCATTGAGCCACAGGCGCTGCCCTGATTTTTCTATTTTTTGTAGATATGAGGCCTTGCTCTGGCTGGTCTTGTACTCCCTGGCCTCCCAAAGTGATAGGATTATAGGCTTGAGCCACCATGCCCTACCCTGGTTTTTTTTTTGAGACAGAGCCTCACTCTCTTGCCCTGGGAGGAGTTCCATGGCATCATAGCTCACAGCAACCTCAAACTCCTGGGCTCAAGCAATTCTCTTGCCTCAGCCTCCTGAGTAGCTGGGACTACAGCTATGCCTGGCTATTTTTTTGAGAGATGGGGGTCTCTGTCTTGCTCAGGCTGGCCTTGAACTCCTGAGCTCAAGTGATCCACTTACCTTGGCCTCCCAGAGTGCTAGGATTACAGAAGTGTGCTACCACGCCTGGCCTCTGGAATGGTTTTAATTTGTATTCCTCTGATTAAGAGATTAAATATCAATTCCTACCGTCATTAGCCATTCAAACATCTCTTTCCATGAAAGGTCATCTACATCCTTTGTCCATTTTTCTTTTATTTATTTATTTATTTATTTTTTGAGACAGAGTCTCAAGCTATCACCCCGGGTAGAATGCCCGTAGCATCATAGCTCAACAGCAACCTCCAACTCCTGGGCTCAAGCAATTCTCCCGCCTCTGCTTCCCAAGTAACTGGGACTATAGGCGCCTGCCACTACGCCCGCCTATTTTTTTTATTGCAGCCATCATTGTTGTTTGGCAGGCCCAGGCTGGATTTGAACTCGCCACCTCAGGTGTATGTGGCTGGAGCCTTAGCTGCTTGAGCCACAGGCACCGAGCCATTTGTCCATTTTTCTATATGGTTTATTTGTTTTTATTTTTCCTCTTGTTGATTTGCAGTTCAATGAAAACTTATTCTGAACTTTGTATCTACCTTAATCATACTTGAAATTGTTGATCTATTTCCCTTTAGTTCCCTGTGGAAAGAAACAGTCTGAGTCAATTCTATGTCTCTTGAGCCTGGCTTGGAGTAAGAGAACAATAAATACATATTTACTGTATGGGCCAAGGGCTAAATGAACGGCTGAGCCCAGTGTCCAAGGGGTGACCTCCTTCAGCAAAGACTGTGCTGTATTCATCTCTCTCTTAGCTCTATCGCCCTTATCACTTATCAATACCTATCACACGACAACCTGACAAAGTGCTCAAGGTAAGTCTGATGAACTAAAGCGTAGGGAAGGAAAAGCTTGTTTTGTTCTGGCTATTCTTTCAACCTAGAACTTTACTGCTCTAACCCCATCTCCCTACCCACTTGAATCACCCATCAGGATAATGACAACAAAAGCTAGTATTTATTGGTCTTGGTAGATGCTAAGTATTATGCTAAATAGTTTACAAACATTATTTCATCTGATCCTCCCAACAATGCTACGAAATAGGTTATCATTATAGCATTATACATATACTGGGGCTTGTAGAAGTTATTGCCCAAGATGATGAGGTGTGGAGCTGGGATTTTAATCCAGGCAAAAATCAAGTTTAAAGCTAGCACTCTTAGCCCTATACTATGCCACACTGTTCCCGATATCTTTGTTCTTTAAGGCTTACCTATAATAAACTTCCAAAGCTCTAAGAGTTGGTCCCCTGCCTTACAATGACATTTTACTTTCTAAGAATGTCAGGCTAGAGATTCAATGGCACCCCAGTCTCTTATATCAATACTTAACCTACCGCTTTTTTGCGATTTCATTTTGCCGTTTCACCTTCTCTTCCTCAAACTCCCGGATGTTGCGCACACCGATCTCCCGACAAAACTCTTCGAACACTTCATCTTCTACCTGAAGGGAGAAGCCAAGAAAGGCAGAGGCTCTTTTAGTCAGAGTCCTGCTTCCAACCCTAGTCCTACCCTGAAACCTGAAATATATGCTGGCATGGCTCACCCCTACCAACCTGGTTCATCTTCTCCTTCAAGTCTTTCATCTCCCTCTCTCGGCTCTGGATAATCCTCTTGATATCATTAATGCGAGGCCCAAAGTTGGCTAACTCACTCTCCAGCTTGGACTTTTCCTACAAGCAATGGGTTGAGAAAACAAACCAAACCAGGCTCCTTAGAGGAAAACAGCTACCCTGACTGCACTTGTCCCGTGGTCAGGAAGGGCTAGTTCTCTACACACACTGAGAATACCTGACTTAGCACCACTACCCTAGTCAAGTCTCCATATTCTCTTGCTGGAGCTATCACATGGTCTCTTCCTTGGCCTCCAGTTTAGCTAACTTCAATCCACAGGGCTGGGCACACAACTAACATCATTAGTTATAGATCCATAATCCCTTATTTATAACCCCTGGGCCAGATGTTTTAGAATGCAATTCAGATTTTTTTGAGTTTAGACAAAGGTAAAATGATATACATACATATAACACCTCCAAGATGGCCTGGGAAAGTACTCGAAAATAAACAAAACACATTAATATACCTAGAACAGTACCCCCGCTGACAGGGACTGAAATGCCTGTAGCTCCTGCAAAAGTTCAAATATTTATTGAACAAATTATGTTAATAACAGCACCTAACATTTATTAAACACTAGTCTAAGTATTTTACAAGTTAACTTACTCAATTCAATCTCTGTAATGGCTCTATGAAGTAGGTATTATTCCAACTCCCATTTTATAGATAAAGATAAGAAAATTCATAGTGCAAGGTGAAATAACTTGCCTAATATCATATCTATGCCACAGCCAAGATCTAAAACCTTGGCTATTTGACTATGCTATGTGCTTGGTTCCCTGGAATAGGCAGGTAGGAGAGGAAGAAGAATAAGTTCCCTACCTATAGAGAAACCTAGGCCAGGAATGTGAAGATGGTTTTTGGAAGAAAGGGATGAATACCAGGCCCCACCTGCAGATTCAGAGCTAGATGTCGTGTCTTGGTCTGTTCCAAGTCACTCTGTGAGTACTTGAGCCGCATCTGTAGTCCGTGGGCCTGAGACTGCACTTGACGTAGCTCTGCTTCTTTCCGTTTTGCCTTCATCTGCTCCTGAAAGGGAAAAAGAAAGAAGGCCTGGTGGTAAGATGGCCAACTTGGGCTTAGGACTTCTACTCTTAGGAATAGCAATGCCTATGGCTTACTTTCAGCTCCTCTGTCAAGCGTTCCTTTTTCTCTTTCAACTTATCTACTGCTTTCTCATCCCAACGCCGTGCCTTGGCCTTCAGGTCACTGGCCCCACCAGAGATCACTCCTGACTTCTGGAACAGGGTTCCATCTAGTGCCACTGTCTACACACAGCAGAAGAGAGAAGAGGGGAGAAAGCTGAATAAAGGAGAAGCTCTAGTACTGGGCCTGTTCAGCTCCAACCTGGGCAAAGGAATCCACACCTTATGGCGTTGGTGGCCTCCAAAGGCAATGCGGCGAGCATCTTCCACATTGTCGCAGACAAGGGCATTGCCACATGCATACTGTAGGGCCTTTTTGATGTGAGGTGGCTCATAGCGAATCACATCAATCACCAGCTTGGCCCCCTTCAGCTCCCGGAGTTTCTCATCTGTAGGTTTCACCTGTGGAGAGAAACAGAAGCAGTCAGTCAGTAGCAAAACATGGAGGGCAAGGAAAAGGGTTGCTTGAACACTTCCCTGACCCCCATCCCCAACAAGCCTTACCTCCAGGTAGTCAAGAGGCAAGAAAGTCTCAGGCTCCCCACGCTGCTCCTTGATATATTGAATACAGTCCCGGCCTGTCTTCTCTGAGTCCACAATAATGGCATCCATGTTCTTGCCCAAAACCTTGGTTACAGCAATCTGATACTTCTTTTGTGTGGGCTGGCAGAGGTCAATGAGGCGGCCATACTGAGTATATCAGAAAGGGAAAACTGAAACATGAGGCTTTTGAGAGCTGGCTCAGGAATCCCCATTCCCAGCATGGAAAGAAGGTTAGACTGAAATCTGTAATTAGCAACAGTGAATGCAACTGTACTGCCTAGTGGTCAGACAGCTCACTAGTTTTGCACTTATGTAACTCTACCCTTTCCCATTCTGAATGGGAATGACAGACAAGGAGGCACTTGCTAAACTAGTATTGCTGCCTGTAGTCTAAACCAGTACAGTGGTCAATCCTAATGCCCTTCCAAAAGTGGAAAAGTTTGGGTTAAGAGAAGGGGGATGGGGCGGCGCCTGTGGCTCAGCGAGTAGGGTGCCAGCCTCATATACCGAAGGTGGCAGGTTCAAACCCGGCCTCGGCCGAACTGCAAAACAAAGAAATAGCTGGGCGTTGTGGCGGGCGCCTATAGTCCCAGCTACTCGGGAAACTGAGGCAAGAGAATCGCCTAAGCCCAGGAGTTGGAGGTTGCTGTGAGCTGTGTGACGCCACGGTACTCTACCGAGGGAGATAAGAGTGAGACTGTCTCTACAAAAAAAAAAAAAAAAAAAAAAAGAGAAGGGGGATAAAGGAATAAATGGGTTAGCAAAGGAAACCCAATATTACACTACCACTTCAAAAGAGGTTCAGAGCAAGAGATGATATTGTCTCTTAAGATCGATTATACCAGATGCCTGAAAGGGTGAACCTGTATATTTGTTGAGACTATTTCTGTTTTTGCAATCCAACAAGACTGAATGGAAGCCTGCAAACCTTAGTGGCCTGGCTCTGAGAGATATTTTCATATGTTGTGACGATAGACTAATTATTAATTTACCACTGAGCTGGATTCTATTAATGTGCCAGTATCTTTCAACTTTTATGATTGTTTTTATGGAAGGGATCTGTGCTTAAAGACTGGGGTGGACTGTGATATTATGAAATATAAACTTGGTCCTTGATCAAAGTTCTTAATACATAACTCCCAAAACCCTTGGAATCTCAAGAGTGACCACAGAGTCTTTTGCACATTAATGAGATGACTAATGTCTGGGGGTGGGGGGGTGCTAGGTAGTTTTAGGATGAAGGCTGGTCACCAGAAAGAGGGAAAAAGGGGCTGAAAATTGAGTTGATCAACAATGGCCAATGCCTATAAAGTAAAGCCTCCATAAAACTCCCAAAGGACTGGTTTTGGGACTGGATAGCTAAATATGTGGAGATGCCTGGAGGGTGGCATGCCTGGAAGAGGGCATAGAAGCTTCACAACCCTCCTCCCGTACCTCACCCTATGCATCTCTTCCATCTGAGTATTCATCTACACTTTCTGTAATATCCTTTAGCATAAATCGGTAAGCGTAAGTAAAATGGTTTCCTGAGTCCTGTGAAAATTAAATTAATTTTAATTAATTAATTAAATCAAAGGAGAGTTTGTGGGAACCCATTTATAGCAAGTCAGTCAGAACCACAGGCCACAACTTGGGACTTTTAATTGGCATCTGAGTGGAGGCAATCTTGTGGGACTGAGCCCTTAACCTATGGGATCTAATGCTATCTCTAGATAGACAATGTCAGATTTGAGTCACATTATAGGATACCCAGCAGGTGTCTGCTGGAGAACTGCTTGGGGTGTGAGAAAAAAAAAACCCCACATGTCTGGAATCAGAAGTGAAGTGTCGTGCTGGCTGTGCAACAGTAGAGAAGGCTCTTTGGTTTTCTCCTATTTTATAAAAGAACACGGACAGTCCCCATGCTATGGAGGAAAAGCCCATTCTGGCTCCTAAGCAATGACTCTGGGCAGTCATGTCTGAATCCCAAATCGTCTTTCTAAACTTCACTTTTACCATTTCACAGACCACCGCCATACAGGCGCTATGCCAAATACCTTATATACCTTATCTCAAATTCTCACAAGCACCTGGCTAAATAAATCTTTTACCAGTTCCCTTTCCCCATCCCCCCCAAACCAAGCATGGTTCCCTAAGAACTATCAGATAAATGGTAAGCTTTTCCAGGGCAGGGACTAAGCCTAATTCATATTTACCTCCCTAGCAATGCTTAGAGGAATGATAGGGACTATCTGTGGAATCAAACTAAGTTGAACCCAGGGATGGGATAATTTATATTCAAAGGCTAGGAACTCAGGATTTTGAGAAAGAGGCCAAGAAATTAAGAGATCTGATAAAGCCCAGGGTGTCCCTAAAAGATAATGGGCTGGTTTGTACATGCCAAGGGAGCTCACATAGAAGACTGCACAAAGCTAGTTCTTGGGAGAAATTCCAGCCCCACAGCCGCTCCCCTGTACAAAGGGTATCCCCAGAGGAGTAGACACAGTAAGACAACCCCTCCAAAAAGATGTAATTGGTGTAAGGAAAAGAACATGAGCTTAAGAGTCAGAACAAGTTGGGCTGAAATTGCAGTTTTTCCATTTATAAGCTGTGTTGCTTTGGGCAAATCATTTAACCTCTCTAAGCCTCAGCACCTCCAACTATAAAAATGGGATTAGCAAACCTGTCCTCAGGGTTGTTGGGAAAATCACGACAGTGAGTTTGGGAGTAGATGCTCAGGAAATGAGTTCCCTCTCCCTTCTTACCACAGAACCAGGGTAAAGGCGCTTGATGCTTTCCATTATCTCTGCCTTACGCTGCTGTCGGCTGCTCTCCTGGCGGTCGATGCGGGCATCCCCTAGCTGCTCCATCACCTGGTTCAGTTCCTTATTGATTTCATCAATACGCCGTTTGGCCATCTCCACTTCCTCTGTCAGTTCCCCCTCTAACTTCTTCTGCTCCTCTAGGGACTGCCTACAAAGTGAGGGAACACATCACTCTGGTTAGTCAAAGAATATTACCGGCTGAGAGGGACTTTGGGGGCCCAGCCTGATGAGCAGCAGGACAGGCAGTCACAAAACAGGGCTGGAAGTAAGGGAAATGGTTGCAGATCCACATACTTGCTAGTAGTGATGTATTCCTCTAGTTTTTCAATCCGCTTTTGATTTTCTTCAATCTCCCGCAGCTTTTGTTTGATCTTGGCCTGGGAAACAAATATATTCCATCACCAGGGGGTGCACAAGTTAACTCAAAGATCATGAGGCGCAGGCTTACACCCACTGTGTGTCCACTCATCCAAGAGCCCAATGGTGCTGGATAATCTGTCACTAATGCAAGAAGTCTACTAAAAAGCAGACACAAATGGTGTTCTGTTTGAATCTGCTACCTGAGAGACGCCTCCTGAGGCTCTAGAACCTCTCAGAGCTGTTCTACCCAGCCAGGCTATCTTTCTCATCAATCATGGAGGTTCAAACCAAGGTAAAGAAGTTTCACGTGCCTTTCAGCTCCTGTCTTCTCATCTGTAAAATGTGGGTACTCTCCACTTCATAGACTAGGGTAGGTATTGATACTAATGCCCACCACATGCTTTTAAATATCCCAGATGTGCAATACATGTACATATCAGTACAGTAGGCCTAGTTACTTATGTTGACCACCTCCATATGTTGACCAGTTTGTTACAGTCCCTTGGGTGGTCAACTTAAAGATTCTACTGAATATTTGATAACAATGTATGTTTTGGAGTTAAGACTGCCCAGGTTCATATCCTAGTTCGGCTACTTAATGATGCAATAAGTGCTTGACAGATATTATTCAGCTATTGTCATTATTGCTAAGACCATCACTATGGGGTTGAGTATTCTTTATCCAAAATGCTTACGCCAAAATTTTTTTCAGATTTTGGAATTTGGGGGGGATGATCAACCTACTTTTCCTTTTCTCTGTACTATCATTGCTAATCTTATAATTCCTGCCCACCTCTGTCTCTACTTTCTTCCGCTCTTCTAGATCCAGACGGTCTTGATCAGCTTTCTGGTCTCTATTGAATTTCTCCAGCTCCTGGGCCAAGGTAGCTGCTCTCTTGCTGGCTTCTTCTTTTAAGCGGTGGTACTTCTTCACCTGTGTTAGGGACAAGGAAGGAGGATAGATATGACCAAGTCAGCCTAGTTATCTCCTCTCCACCAACCCCTTCCAGGGCTTTACCTGATTCTCCTCTAAGGTCAAGTCTCTTCCCTGACTCTGACTCTCTTCTTCCATTCGTTCTTCAAACTCCTGCCGGGCCTTTTCCACTGACAGCATCTCCTTCTCCAGCTCATCCATGTCACCTTTACGTTTCTTGTAGTGTTTCTGAGCATTCTGCAGAGATTTCTTGGCTGCTTCCAGCTTCTTAATTTTATGGGAGGTATTCTCCTTGGCTTTGATGTATTGAGGCCGTTTCTGATTCAGCTCTGAATCTTTTTCCCTTTTACCAGAAGGGAGGAGGAAATCAAATTAGCACTGTGGAATAAGGGAGGGTTAGCAGGCTTTTTACTCAAAGAAAGGTGAGAGCTTCAGCTCCTAAGCCAGCCTCGGGGAATTAAGGGGCAATCTGACTACTCCTCAGAACCTATGGCAGCCTGAAATTCCAGCCACTCTACAAGGGAAAACTACCACTGTTGTCTCAACCTCACACAAGCCAGGACCCTCATTAACAACTCCCAAGAACACCTTGTATGTACTTAGTTGTCTGATTTAACCTTTTCAAATTCCTATCCTTTATACTTCCAGCTTCGGTTCAACTTCTCAGCCTCTTCTCAGTACCTATTTACCCAGAGCCTGAGTACTTAAATATTACATTTGTCTAAAATACAAGTTAAGAAATGTGCCTGGTTCTGGCCAAAAAAAGTCAAGAGGAAAACAGAAACTAGTAAGGACACTAGACTCTAGGTTCAGAGGATCTCCAAGGAACAGAAAAGTTTCTTGGTTTCCCACAAAGTACAGGTTTAGGTCAGCTTCTTACTTGATCTCTTTCTCAATCTGTTGCTGTTCCCGCATCATTTTGCCTAGTTCCTTCTTCTTCTCCTTCAGCTCATCCTCTACCCTGTCCATTCGCTTCTTATCCTTCTCAATCTCCTTGTTCTTAGAAGCCAGTTCCTTGTTGAGCTTTTCAATTTCTACTTCATTATGGTAAAGCTTAAAGAGTTGCAGCTGTACCTGAGCTCGTACCACCTCATCCTTTAGACGCTGGTAGCGGTCAGCCTGTACAAACATGGGAACAGGGGTAGGGGTGCATTAGTAAGGCGCTGACTCCATCCTGGCCTCTCAGAGCCAAAAGGTAGCCTGGCCACCTACCTCTTCCTTCTCCTGTTTGGCTTCTTTGCGTTCAGCTGCAATGTTTTTCTTGCGATGGTAATTAAACTGTGTGTCCTCTTCAGCCTTCACCATTTCCTTCTTTCGCTTATCATATTCCTGGGCTAGCTCCCCAGAACGACTGATCTCTTCAAAAAGAGCAGTCCTTTCTTTGGGGTTCTTCATCGCAATAGATTCCACAGCCCCCTAGTAAAGGTCAAAATCCTCTCCCAGTTAGACCCAGCCAGCCCAGTTCCACTTACCTATTTCTACTCAATCATCCAGAAAAAATTCACTGGCCCCTACCCCTCCCCTGGGTGTCACAGTTCATACTGGGCTTTGAGAACACACTCCCTGCCTTTTAAAAATTAATTAATTTATTTGGAGACAGAAGAATCTCACTTCATCACCCTGGGTAAAGTGCAATGGCATCACAGCTCACAGCAACCTCAAACTCTTAGGCTGAAGTGATCCTCTTGCCTCAGACTCACAAGTAGCTGGGATTACAGGTGCCTGCAATAACACCCAGCTAATTTTTCTATTTTTTAAATAGAGGCAGGGGCTCTCACTCTTGCTTAAGCTGGTCTCAAACTCCTGAGCGCAAGCAATCCACCTGCCTCAGCTTCCCAGAGTGCTAGGATCACAGGTGTCAGCTACTACGCCTAGCCATATTCTCTGCTTTTTGAGAACACAGGGAACCAAAGAGACAGACAAAAAGACAACATAGTGTATTAGATGTAGTGACAGAAGCAGCACAGAAAAAGGAATATATAAAGCTTGGGGTAGGAAATGTGTAAGAATGTCTACCTGGGACTTTACCTAATGAATACAAACAGTATAACCTAATTCATACCCTCAATGAACCTGCAACAATACAAAAAAAAAAAAAAAAAAGAATGTCTACCTGGGAAGGCTTCCCAAAGGTGACTGAGTTTGGATAATTGGGGAAAATCAAGAAGATAAAAAGAGAAAAGGTTATTTCACACAGAGGAAAAATTAATAAGCAAAGGCCTGCAGGCCAAAGAAAGCAAGTAATTTAGAGAACCATAAATCAGTGGTTCTCAGCCTGTGGGTCGTGACCCCTTTTTAACAATGAAAATACATTGCAGCATTAAGAAGGTTGAGAACCACTGCCAAAAATGGTTTAATTAGACTCAAGTGTAAAGCTGTATGGGAAAAACATTGGCAGATAAGGCTAATTAAGGTGAATAGGAACCAAATGATGGTGTTTTCTGAATGACAGACTTAGGAGTATGGATTTCACGCTAGGGCAGTAAGTCCCAAACTTCAGCAGACATCCTAGTAATCTGCAGAACTTAGTAAAACACAAACTCCTATGCCCTACCCCATAGCTTCTTCCAAGCCAGAAGGTCTGAGCTGGGGCCTAAGAATGTACATTCCCAACATGTTGGGATATTGATATTGGGATGATGATATTGCTGGTCTGGAATTACAGTTTAAGAACCACTATTGTGGCTCGGCACCCATAGCTCAGCATTTAGGGCGCTGGCCATGCACATCAGGGCTGGGAGGTTCGAACCCGGCCGAGCCTGTTAAACAAATAAACAAACCAAAAAATAGCTGGGCATTTTGGTGGGTGGCTGTAGTTCCAGCTACAAGGGAGGCTAAGGCAAGAGAATCACCTGAGCCCAAGAGTTTGAGGTCGTTGTGAGCTGTGACACCACGGCACTCTACCAAGGGCAACAAAGTGAGACTCTGTCTCAAAACAAAACAAAACACACACACAAAAAAACCACCACTGTAAGGCAAATACTTTAAGGAAAAAAAGGGAGAGAAACAGATTTCTGTCCTCATAAGATCAACCTGGCCTAGGAGATGAACCAGAAGGGGCCGAATTGGAATCAGGAAGTCCAGTGAGGAAGGTGCTACATTAGTTAAGGGAAGCAATTATGATGCCTAAGATGGAAGCAGGCCCAGTGAGGGATGGGACAAGGTCTAGCAAAAAGCATACAGCCAATAACTTAAAAAAAATGCTCACCTAGGGTGGCACCTGTGGCTCAAAAGAGTAGGGCGCTGGCCCCATGTGCCGGAGGTGGTGGGTTCAAACCCAGCCTCGGCCAAAAACTGCAAAAAAACAAAAAAAAAAAAATGCTCACCTGGAAGACAAGGAAGTTTCGAGCTTTGATGAGAATACCCAACTTCTCTAATTCCTCACTGTACTCATGTAGCTGGACCACTTTGTTGTTTATCTTGTACTCTGAGGAACCTCCTATAAGACAATGCATGAATTAGTCAGTAAGAATCAGGCCTCCCTCCTATCCTAGTCAACTAGTCTAGCCATGTCCTAGGACCTTGCCAAGAGAGCCTTCTGGTCAGCCTCACCCACCTACAATGACACGGGCGAAGGTACGGTCCTCAGCACCCTCTTCAGAGTAGACCATGCTGACAAAGGCCCGGTTGGCAGCTGGCTTGCCCACAGGAGCTCCATGGATAAGGTCTCGGAGAGTCTTCACCCGTAGGTTGCTGGTTTTTTCACCTAGCACAAAGCTGATGGCATCCATGAGATTTGACTTACCTAAAGGAAGATGGAACAATGTAGAAAAAGGGGCAGGAATGTCCCCAAATCACTCAGTGCTCGCACTGATGGGAAGAGAGAATACTCCTTCACTCTCATAAAGACTGGACCCAACCAAAGCTCTGGGTCAAAGGCTTAGGAAAAACAGTCCTCTTGTAGTTATTACTTATAGCAGCCAAAAACTAGAACCCAATCTACAGAAATGGTATGTTCACAGATTATTCTACAGCCATTAATGACATGGACAAAAACCCACAATAGGTGAAACAAACAGGATACACAATTCTGTATAGGTTATTTCAACCATATTAGAAAAACAAAAACAAAAAATGGGCTGGGCCAGGTACAGTGACTCATGCTTATAATCCTAGCACTTGGGAAGTTGAGAAGGGAGGATCACTTGAGGCCAAGAGTTCAATGCTAAGCCTGGGCAACATAGTCAGACCCTGTCTCTACACACACACACACACACACACACACACACACACACACACAAAATTTTGTCTAGCAGTGGTGTGCACCTGTAGTCCCAGTTACTTGCGAGGCTAAAGTAGAAAGATGGCTTGAACTCCAGAGTTTCAGGCTATAGTGAGCTATGATCTTGCTACTGCTTTGCTCTCCAACTTTAGCCAGAGTGAAAACCTGTCTCAATGGGAGTTGTATTTTAGTGGGAATAATTTCAGTTTTGCAAGATGAAAAAGTTCTGGAGATGAGTTACACAACAATGTGAATATACAGTAGAACCTCTGTAAGTTAACCTCCCAAGGGACTATAACAAACTTGTCAACATACAGAGATGGTAAATATAAGAAACTAGGCCTACCATACTGATATGTACATGTGGTGCATGTCTAGTCTATGACAATTAGATCAACTTAAGGAGGTGGTCAACGATGGAGGTTCTACCGTATTTAGCACTACTGAACTGTATACTTAAAAATGGTTTACTATTTTTTAGATTGTGTATTTTACCACAATCTCCTAGCACTCTGGGAGGCTGTGGGAGGATCACTTGAGGTCAAGAGTTCAAGGCCAGTCTGAGCAAGACCCTCTCTCTACAAAAAATATAAAATCAACTAGGTGTGGTGCAATGTCAGCTAGAAGTTTGAGGTTGTACCAAGCTAGAACGACACCATTACACTCTAGCTTGGGCAATACAGACCCTAGCTCGAGGGAAAATTAAAAAAAGCAGCCCAAGTCCAACAGATTAGATTCCAATCTTAGTTTCACTTTTTAGCTGAGCTTCTATTCCCTTGCTTGGAAAAAATGAAAAACCAAAACTCAGAAGTCTAAAAAAATGCTTGGCACATAATTCTCTGATGGAGTGGCAGAAGCACCAGCTTTGAAGTATGACAGGCATGGGTTCTGATCCTGGCTCTGAGAACCATGGACAAGTCATCACACCTCTGTACCTCAGTCTTCTCATGTATAAAAAAAGGTAATGGTATTTCTTTCCTAAGGTCATTGTGAGAATACAAATGTAAGGGGTCCCAATAAATACAGTACCTGTTACACAGTAAATCCCCAATAAATAAGTCCTATCTTAACACAAGTTCTGGACTTCTAGCTCTTGTCTCCCTCATCACAGCAGGACTAGTATATCCTGCAGACCATGCTTTTAGGTACCATTTCCCAAACTTCAGGCTTCTATGATCTCCAGGGATGACAAGAATATCTCACAACCACAGGCCTCTCTAGTCACAATTGCATTCAATATTGTAAACATATTTTATAATACAGAAGAACCTCTGTAAGTTGACCACCCAAGGGAGTGTAAAAAACTGGTCAATAGAGGTGGTCAACATAAGAAACCAGACATACTATTATACTGATATGTACATGTATGTGCCAGCTTACGAAAATCAGGTCAACTTAAGGATTTAGTCAATTTAAGAAGGTGGTTAACTACGGAGGTTTTACTGTATCTATTAAGGGCTGAACACAGACAAAAAATGTTTAAAGGGAAGTCTTTTTTTTTTTTTTTTTTTTTTTTTTAAGACAAAGTCTCACGATGTAGACCTCAGTAGAGTGCCATGGCATTACAGCTCACCGCAACCTCAAACTCTTGGGCTTAGGTGATTCTCTTGCCTCAGCCTCCCAAGTAGCTGGGACTACAAGCACCCACCACAATGCCCGGCTATTTTTTGTTGCAGTTGTCATTGTTGATTAGCTGGCTCGGGCCGGATTCGAACCTGCCAACTGCTGTGTATGTGGCTGGCACCATAACCACTACGCTATGGGCACTGAGCTTGAAGAAATGTCTTCTTTAGGACACTCATAAATCAGTGATGAAGATACAGAAACATATACCATGAATATAAGACAGATGCAGATAAACATTAATGTGTACTGTCTATTATGTGCCAGAAAGGAAGAGCAATTTACTGAGTGGAATCAAGGAATGATTCAGAAAGGTGGGCCTTGAAGAACAGGAGCCCTGGGACAGGGTGCTTCTCAGGCCATGAACCTTTGCACAACAACTGGGTATACAAATCTACCAATGCTGAGGGGAATGAATGCCAAGAGGTACATTCTGGCTCTTTTCACAGGGAACTACTACATTAAAACCCTAAGAAACTGGGTGGACTCTAAGCATTAGCCCTCCAGGCCAGTAGTTCTCAAATGAGGTAGGTGGGAGGGCTATTTTGCTCCATCTCTGAAGACATTTGGTAATGTTGAGACTTTTTAGTGTTATACCTAGGGAGTGGGGGTCCTACTGTGTCATCTAGTGAGAAGCCAGCGATGCTCTTAAACATCCTACAATGCATAGAACAGATCCCACAGCAAAGAATTATTTCACTGGAAATGTTAACAGTGTCACTGTTCAGAAGACTCTAAGGAAGACATTCAGTATGAGCTATATTTCAGCAAGGGCAGCCTCCCAGGCTAGGAAATGATTCAGCTAGAATATTTCTGGGGTGGAAGAACACAGCAGGATTCCAAATGGACCACGTCTAGGGGCAGATAAGAGGAATCCATGGTGTATTATTTAGAGATGGGAGGTTAAGATATGAAATCAGGCTTTATCTGATCATCCATTGTAAAGACACTACCCAAGTCACTCTATCAAATCAACCTGACTCATTTGCTTGCAGAGCATTTATGACAACCTAAAATTATCTTATTTTCTCCTTTTTTTCCCCAGGAAGGAAGGTGGTCGTCAGTCCCCTGGAAAGTAAGCTCCCTGTGAGTATGGGACTTGGCTTACTCTATTCGCCACTGTTTCCACAATTTGAAATCGAACAACTGATGAACGATAAGCATTCAACAAATTTGTTAAGCGAATGAGTTCTGGCTTTTGATGGTTTCAGAATAGGAAAAGGGAGAATTTGAGGTGACCACCTCTGAGATGGGGGAGGGGTGAGGATTGAGACGCCAACACTCTTAAGACTGGAGTGCTGGGTCCAAAATTCAAAACTGCCGCCTACGGAGAAGAGTAAAAAGAAACAAATTGAAGGGTACCAATGCGAGGCGGGAGGCGGCGCTGGAGTAAAGCAGAAGTGTACCGTTTGGGACCGGAGGCCACCAGCCATCCCATATTTCCTGGAGAAGATCAAACAAGACTGGGAAACCGGATCCAGCCGGTCCGGTTGGGAATGGCGCGTCAGGGGGCGGGCTGACGATTGGCAGCCGGCTCCCGACGCGCCTCCTTTGGCTGTAGGAGGCAGTGGGAGTGGTAACGTACAGTTCGGCCCGTACCATTCTGGCTGAAGCGGGGGCCGCACAAAGTGCCGGCAACTGACACCTGGAAGAGGTTCGAGCTCTAGCGCCCGCGGAGGGACAGCGGGTTCAACTTGAACCCTTGCATGAGGGGCAAGGAACCCGTAAGGGTTCGCAACGTTTCAGACTGCATGGGCTGGGTTATACTAACTCTGGCTCCGGATAGGGGGTCCAGGCCGGGAGAGGCGCAGGGCCGAAGCCGGGTTTATCTCACCAGAGCCATTCGGTCCAATGATGGCAGTGAACCTCTGAAATGGTCCGATAATCTGTCGACCCTTGTACGATTTAAAGTTCTCGATCTCAATCAGTTTCAGGAAACCCATGTTGGCAGCAGCGCTGACCGCGGTAGCAGAGGCCGCGCTGTACGCCCGGGAACTAAGGTAGCCCGCGCGGGAAACACCGCAGGGCAGGCCGGGCGGAAGGCAAACCTCGCGATAATACGCCCAGGCCAACGGGATTTTCAGCTTTGCGTCACGTAGGGAACTAGGGGCGGGGACTTCCGTCTGGAGTGGCGGTTTTGATGATCCGTTTATGGGTTGCGAGTTTATGGCAGACGTTTGGGCCCCGCCCCCGTTTCTTGTTGCATGGCAACAGTAAACCGCTGCTACAGTGGACCAAGTTGTAGAGGAGTTGGCGCTGGGAGAACTCAGGGATCCAAGGAGGCAGGCAGGATCTAAGCCTACGCTTGCTGAAACGAGTCCGAAGTCCCAGCAGGGACATGCCCCTCAGGGCAAGAGGAAGGTGGGAGCTCGGCTGTGGCTTTAGCTTGCCTGGCCTACAAGGCGGGGGCAAGGACCGGGTCGGGAATTGCAAAGATCCTGGGGAGACAAGGGCTGGCCAAGAAGGGCGCAGGGGGAGGATTCATTGTAAGTTGAGCTCAGAGTTTGCTAATGATGGGGTAGGATTGGAGGCGAAATGGGATGTGAAGGAGGATAGGGTATGAATGGAGCCAGGGGTACTCCCCAGGCGACAGGGTTATAGGCTGGGGGAGGCTGTGGCTTGAGTTACTAACCGCTATCTCTTGCCTCCCTCCTGTTCCTCCAATCAGAGTTCAGAAAATGCCTCTGTAACCCAAGAACAGAGTTGAACCTAGATAAAACCTAGGGACTTCAAAATCAGGATTTCTGAGAAAGGTATTTTGTGTGAACCCCTACGAGTCAGGGTCCTTAAGCCAGTGCTCTCCACCTCCATCCTTCTTCCCTTCTCTCCCTTACATCTCTCTCCCTTCATGCCTCTCTCTTCCCATTCCCATCACTCTATACCTCTCTGCCACTTTCTTTCTTCCCTCCTTTCTCTTCCTTTTCTGCTCTGATCTCTACCTCTTCATCCCCTTGTTGCCCTCTTTCTCTCCACTCTGTTCCCTACCTTTTCTATCTCTCTCTTCCATTCCTCCTTTCCATACTATCACCTTATACTTGTTCATTACTAAGGCTTGGGCCTTTGCAGTCCAAGCAGCTTAAAATATCTGCTGAATTTTCCCCTTCAGTGACATTGCATTATGGTGGCAGTTGGAATCTGTAGGCTGGAGTTGGTCCCATTCTCAGAGTTAGACATGGAAAGGATCTGGTAGTTGCATAGCCATACCTGTAACTATTTAAAAAATTATGTCTATTAAGATTCATGCGTCTAGGCTCCGCGCCTGTAGCTCAGTGGCTAGGGCACCAGCCACATACATCAGAGGTGGCGTGTTCGAATCCAGCCAGATCCTTCCAAACAACAATGACAACTACAACCAAAAAATAGCCAGGTGTTGTGGCAGGTGCCTGTAGACCCAGCTACTTGGGAGGCTGAGGCAAGAGAATCACTTAAGCCTAAGAGTTTGAGATTGCTGTGAGCTGTGACACTATGGCACTCTACCAAAGGCAACAAAGTGAGACTCTGTCTCAAAAAAAAAAAAAAAAAGAAAAGAAAAGAAAAAAGAAAGATTCATGGGTCTAGCTGGGCGCGGTGGCTCATGCCTGTAATCCCAGCACTTTGGGAGGCTGAGGTGAGCGGATCACTGGAGCTCAGGAGTTGGAGACCAGCCTGAGCTAGAGCCAGACCCCATCTCTAAAAATAGCCAGGCATTGTGGCAGGTGCCTATAGTCCCAGCTACTCAGGAGGCTTAGGTAAGAGAATTGTTTGAGCCCAATAGTTATAGAGGTTGCTGTGAGCTATGATGCCAGAGCACTCTATCGGAGGCAACAAAGTGAGAATCTGTCTACAAAAAAAGAAAACAACGATTCATGGGGTCTATACTCTAAGACGCAGAGATAGAAATATCACTTGAACTCGGGAGTTCAAGACCAGCCAGAGCAAAGCAAGACCCTGTTTCTCCTAAAAGTAGAAAGATTATCTGGAAGCAGTGGTGCATGCCTTTGGTCTCAGCTACTCAGGAGGCTGAGGCAGGAGGATTCTTTGAGCCCAGGAGTTTGAGGTTGCTGTGAGCTAGGCTGAGCATGGCAATGGCACTCTAGTCAGGGCCACAGAGTGAGACTGTGTCTCCAAATAAAAAAAAAAAAAAAATCACGGGCCTATTTGGAAGAGACTTTGGACAAGTCCAAGAAACTAAAGAAGCTTGGTTGATGGAATCTATTAGGGGAGCTATAAATGGAATTCCAGCTGGGAGAAACTGTATTGGGCTAAGGGAATAAAATGGCCAAAGAATAGTAGTTTGAAGGAAAAAATTAAGCTGGACTCCTATATCAGAACACATGTGAAATGCAATTACAAGTGGATTACAAGCTAAACAAGGGCCAGGTGCAGTGCATGTACCTGTAATCCTAGCACTCTGGGGGTCCAAAATGGGTGGATTGCTTGACTAGCCTGTACAAGAGTGAGACCCTATCGCTACTAAAAATAGAAAAACTAGCCGGCATTGTGGCTGGCACCTGTAGTCCTAGCTGCTTGGGAGGCTGATGCCACGGCATTCAACCCAGGGTGACAAAATGAGATTCTGTCTTGGAAAAAAAACCCCAACAAAACAAAATCATAACACATCACTTCACTGCTCACAATCCTCCAGTGGCTGCCTATTTCTCTCCGAGTTAAAGCTAAATCCTTTACAATGGCCACAAAGTCCCACATGATCTGGCCCCTCCCTAACATCATTTCCTACCTACCTCTCTTTTACTCCAGCCACACTTGCTTCCTTGCTGTTCCTTTGAACATGTGCCTATATCATGCTTCCACCTTAAGTCCTTTATGCTTACTGTTCCCTCTGCCTGGAATGCTCTTCTCCCAGATATCTGCCTGGGTAATTCCCTCACCTTCAAGTATTTACTCAAAAAAAATATTACCTTCTCAGCTATGCTTCCCCTTGACATCCATATTAAAAATTGCAATACTCCCCATTTACTTGGCACTTCTACTTCCCTTTATCCTGGTCTATATTTTTCCCACAATACTTATAAGCTAATGTACATATTATATTTTACTCTTTATTGTCCATCTGCCCCTACTAGAAAGTAACCTCCAAAAAGACTCAGATTTCTGTTAGATTTGTTCCTTGATGTCTCCCAAATGCTTAAAGAAGTGTCTGACCATTAGTAGACTCTCTACAAGTATTCGTTAAGTGACAGAATTAATATTGAATAAAGCAAGCAAGATGTAGAAGAATACATACAGCATGATATTTTATAAAGGTCAGAAACAAGAAAAAAAATTTTAAATATTCTTCAGGGACTCACATATATAGTAAATTAATATTAGTGAGGGAATGATAACATATTTTGGATAGTGTGTGAGGTGCTCTTGGAGTAAGGATGAGGGAGAAGAGACTGAGGACACTTTAATGGTATTATGTTCTGTTTAAGTTGAGGTGTAGGTTCATGGGTCTCTATTTATCCATGCTTCCTAACTTACATATATTCTCCTATATATATCAACTATTTCACAGCTACGAAATGGTTAAAGAAAAAAAGACTAGAGTAGCCATAGAAGGAGCTGAGGAATGATGCTCCAAATAAAGGAATAGCATATACAAAGGCCCTGAGGTGGGAACAGTTGTGCTGGAGGACTTGATAGGAGGCCAGTGTGCCTGAAGCATTGTGAGCAAGGGCAAAAGTGGTATAAGGCAATTTGGAGAGGTGTGCAGGAACCAGATCTTGAAAGCCCATGGTAAGGAATTTGGATCTGATTCTGAGTGCAGCGGGAAGCTAGTGGAGGATTTGGATAAGTTATTTTGGCTGTGGCTTTGGCTGGGTCACATGCCAAAAGTGGGCTTCCCAAAATACGAAAGGAACAAAGGCAAATTTAAGCCCATTAGAATTTTATTTGACTAGAAAATAAGTAATAAAAATAAAGGGGGACATTTATTTCAGAAAAGAAAGCTAATTCTGTTTTTCTGTGATGAGTGGGCTATCAGAGACAATAGAGAAAGCAGGAAGACCACTGTGAAGACCGCTGTGGTAATTCAAGGATATGGCAGTAGTGGCTTGGACCTGGCTTATTTTGAAAGGAGTGAGGGAAAGGAAAGATTAAAAGATGCCTCCTGAATTTTTGGCTTGAGGAACTTGGTGAATGGTGATGCCATTTACTGAAATGAAGAAAACTGAGTAAAGCATAATGAAAAAGGAGGGGTGTTGTAAATGCATCTGAGTCTTAAAAAGGTAAGTCAGATCATGAAGAACCTGATAAATATGGCAAAGGAAGTTGGACCTTATCTTGTAAGTACTGTGGAGCTATTTGCTTTAAAGCTGCTTTCAAAAGTTTTAAGCTGAGGAGTGCCATGGTCACATTTGTTTTCAGAAGGATCGCTCTGGTAGCCAGTGCAGAGAGGGTAACACTGAAGCAAGAGAGCCCAGTGAGGCTTCTGCGAATACTGCGTGATTCCAAAGTATGAGCCCTGAATTAAGGTGGTGACAGCAGAGATGGAGGATACAGAGATGAAATATATCAGGAAGTAAAAAAGTAGGAATATTCAGAGAGATGTTGTAGGGAGAAAGGAAAGAGGGAAGGGGGTGTAGTCAAGGATAGTGGTTGGTACTGATGGGCCATTCCTACCTCCCCCTTGCTCCAGATGTATAAGGTAGACCTGTCACCAGATCCCAAGGAGGCAGCAGCTATTGAGGCTAGAAGAAATCGAGAAAAAGAACGACAAAGCCGATTCTTCAATGTGCGGAACCGAATCATGGGCGTGAGTCAGCAGTGGGGACTATTGCTCAGGACCAGGGCTACTTCATTATACCTGGAGAGGAACACAGCAGTGGTTGTTATAGGCCTTCCCGATTCAAGCAGACCCTATAGCTGAAAAAGAAAGATGGAGAGAATGCTCCCATCCCCATAGGCCTGGGAAGGGATTGAGAAGAGGGATGAAGCACTGTAGGGAAAGTGACTAAGAGTGACAGCTCAGTCTTCTCTTGTCAGCTCCAGATCATGTGGCCTGGCTCTTGAGAGATAGGCAACACAGAGCCAGAAAAGGCCTAAAGAATATTTGGTATTGCATATGTCAAAACTATCTCTGCAAGGCATTAAGAAACTATTAACCAGGCTGAGGGACAGAGATGGAAGGGACACTTACTCCTCACTAAACTGTATTCCCTTTTGTACTATTTTGAAATGTTTTCAGGTGTCCAGCCCTTTTCTTTTCTCTGTCTTTTTCTTTTTGGAAAAAGAAGCATTGTCTTGGGCCACACACTGAAAAAACTAACAAAAGCTGATTAGCAAAAAAGTCTCTGGGTACACTACAGTTAAGTAATAAAAGTACTCACAAAATCAGCATGTGGCCCATAGGCCTCAGGTTGGATGCCCTTGTTTTAAATGAATTAGAATCAAAATAAAGAGAAAATATTGATAGTTTAAGCAAAGAAACAAAAAAGATTGCTGGGTGGGTAGATGAAAGGGGAATGCAGCACGGTGGAAAAGACATCATACCTGTTCAAGGCCAAGGTCTGTTGATTATTAAATGTGTGGCTTTGGTTAAGTCACCTGTCTTCTCTGAACAGAGGCTCCTCCTCTGTAAAATGAGGCTAAAGTGATAAGGTACATAATAGCATACAGTAGCAGCTCTGAAAACCAGACCATAGTGCCTGATGTAAGTAATTGGCTGAGGTATGAGTTGTCTGATTGAGATCCAGTTGGCAGGCATTTCCTTGCATCCTGCTGTATGCCAAACACTGTGTTGGGTAGTGAGGATACATGGATGACTAAAGTTCAGTCTCTGGTCTGAAAGGGTTCACAGTCTGATGGAGGAGAGAATAGAGAGGCAAACTTCAATATAAAGTGGGCAATGGCTCCTGGATTCTATGGGAGTAGGACATGCCTCAGGGGTCAAGAAAGTGAAGCATGAGCTAGTCTTGAATGATGAATTGGAGGCAGAGGCTGGACCATGGAAGACAAACCATTTTGAGGGACTGGAACTTGGTCCAGTAGTACTGGGGAAGTTGTAGGAGGATCTTGAAGTGGGTAAATTCTAAGCAATTTGTGTTAAACCATTCAAGGTCTCTTGCTAGGGACCTACCTCCTGACCTACCTCCTTTCTTTGGGATCAGGTGGATGTTGAAGCCTTGAACAACCAGATAGAAGAGCGAAAGCTTCGGGAGGCAAGAGAGCAGAACAAGGAGGCAGCTTATGGTAAAAGTCCAAGGCCAGGGGCCAAAGGGGTAAAGCAAGAGCCTAAGTGGAATGAGGTAGGGCATTTCTGCCTCTGAGTGGGACCTGAGGCCCTGGGGAGATGGGACAAACTGATGGACCTTGAGAGCCAAGGCCATGCTAAATGGGCTCTATCCCTCCTGTGGTACCTTCTCAATGTCCCTGCCCACACCCCTAGCTACTAACCAGGTGCAGTATGATCTGGTGGCCCAGATGCTAGAGAAGGAACAGGCAGAACGGACACGTCGGCTGGCCAAGAAAGTCCAGGAATTTCGGGAGCAAAAGCAGCAGCTCAAGAACAGGCGTGAATTTGACCTTTGGGATCCAGAACGACTCTGGAAGGAATTTCCAGCCCGTCTCAGTGACAATGATCCTAAATGCGGCCCAGCCAGCCTGCAGTGCTTCTCTGGTGAGGACCTAGACAGGGCCATGCGCCTGACAATGCAGCAGGAGCAGTTCCGGTATAGCCTGGAGAGGCAGCTGCAAGATCAACAGCAAGCCAGGGTTGATGAAAAGTGTGCAGGTAAGCAGGCCAGCACTCCAGACTTGGAAACCTGAGGCCCAGTGGAGAGCTGTACTTAGCTGAGTACAGCACCCAGGAAACCAGAATTGTGTGGGGAGGTCTAATTACCTATAGGGCTGATGCTGAAAGGTTAGGCTGTCCAGCGACCAACCCCCGACTTCCTTCAGTAACTTGACAGTGTAGCCACTGTTCCTTATTAACCTGGAGGCAGCATAGTATAGACATACCTAACAAGTCTACTGCTTACTAGCTGGTTTGGACAAATTTTTCTCTTGTGCTTCAGTTTCTTCATTTTTCAAAAGGGGATGATAATCCATACTACATAGAGTAGCTACTATTAAGATTTTGTCTGTGACCACACCCTTCTCTTCCATTAGAGGAAGCCCTTCAAGAGCAAGGGCTGTGTCTCATCTACTTGCACTATTCACCTTCCAAATCAACTGTTACAGCACCCTGTTCTAGGGGACCACTTAGAGCAGTTGAACTAATTATCAAAGTATTTAATGTCTGTCATCTCCCCAAAATATTGGCTTACTGAAGATGAACCATCTCTCTCATGTTCACCCCATCTTGCAATTTGCCTAGTACATTGTCATAATGTCTCACAGATCCTAGGAAAAGCAAGCAGCTCAGTGCGGCTGGAGTAGGAAAAAATGTCAGTACCTTTTTTTGTTATGTGCCCTTAGCCTGGAATGCTCTTTGCTCTTTTGCCCCTGTATATAAAATGTATTTCAAGGATCACCTCCCGGAAGCCTTCCTCTCATCCACCACCCAAAGCCCTCATAATGCCCCGTACACATCTCTGCCATTGCTGTTGCCAGATGTGGTCTGGTTATGTAAATTTGATCTGTCTCTCCCACTAGACAAGTTCTCTAAGGACAGTATCTAATCCCATGGTGTCCTTTGAACCCAACACATGGCCCTTAGACTGGGATTCAGAGATATAAAATGTTTTACCTAAGGCCACACAGCTCTGACATCGTAGAGCTGGCATTGGGACCTAGGTATATTAGAGGCTCCTTTCAGGCACTTGAGAAATCCTTGTAGTTGCACTTTGGCTATCCCTATCACCAAAGTATAGCCCCTTTCACATCCTTAACAACTCAAGATACTATCCCCTTCCTAAACATACATACACATGCACAAAGCTTACTGAACAAATGGCTGAATGAATGAACCAGGGATAGAACAAACCAGTATAGTACAGCCGTATTTCTCTGTGTAGATATGCTCAATGACCAGCTGCGCCTAGCCATGGACATGCAGGCAACTCAGGTAGCCAAGCTGGAAGAGTCCTGTCGCATGGCCATGATCTCTGCCATGGCCAACGCCAACAAAGCCCAGGTATGGCCTGAGCCATCCAGTGTACCAGGCTCTCTCCAACCCCTGAATAAGGTACTGGGGAACCTTAGCCACATCATTCCTCTCTTGTTCCCCTCTCAATTCAGCCCCAGTCTTCTCATCTACCTGCAAGACTCCCCCTTCACCGAAGGTCCCTTTTTTTTCTTTTTTTTTGAGACAAAGTCTCACTTTGTTGCTCTCTGTAGAGTACTATAGCATCATAGCTCACAGCAACCTCAAACTCATGGGCTTAAGCTATTCTCTTGGCTCAGCCTCCTAAGTAGCTGGGACTACAGGCACCCGCCACAACACCCAGCTATTTTTAGAGAAGAGGTCTCACTCTGGCTCAGGCTGGTCTCGAACCTGTGAGCTCAGGCAATCTATTCGCCTCGACCTCCCAAGTGCTGGGATTACAGGCTAGATCTCTCTTAGGGCACAAGTTGCTTTCCTGCACCTCCAGACATGGAATGACTTGGGCACAAAGCATTGCCCTCTGATCCCCAGACTCTCAATCTAGGGGTGCTAAGGGTGAAGTTCCTTGCCCATTCCACCCCTACCGTTGGCTTACAGTCATTGAAAGGACATATAATGTTTATTCTTTCCCTGAGATGGAGTAGGGCCATGTTCCCCCCTCTCCCTCAATTGAGAATTCTCTGAGGTTGGGCACCCAAATTCTTACATTCGGGGCCCCACCAGGTAGCTGAGCTGGCTGAGCAGCAGCGCCATAAGCATCAGCGTGAACAAGAGGCCAACCTCATGGAGATCCAGAACCAGATCTCAAGTGACCTCCTGACTGAGAACCCTCAGGTTGCCCAACACCCTATGGTTCCCCACCGGGTCCTGCCCTACTGCTGGAAGGGCATGACTCCAGAGCAGCGAGCTGCCATCAGGAAAGTCCAGGAGGCTCAGCACCTTGAGAAGGAGGCACAACACCAGGCAGAACAAGCACTGGATACTGAATGGGAAAACCAGACCCTGTGCTCAGCCCAGGCAGCGATGGAGCTAGAAGAGCAGGAAAGGGAATTGTGTGCTGAATTTCGGAGGGGGCTAGGCTCCTTCAACCAGCAGCTGGCTAAGGAGCAAAAAGCCCAGTGAGTTCTAGGGAGTGGAGTGATTATGGGGATGAATGCCAAGGAAGGGTGGGGAAGGATGGTTAAGGACCAGAGAGAGAAGGAAAGTACATCAGCTGAGGCCTCTGGACTTCTTTCACAGGCAGAATTACCTGAATTCAATAATCTACACAAATCAGCCTACAGCCCAATATTACCTACAGTTCAACACCAGCAGCCGCTGAGCCCCAGGATGGTTCTCTCTCCTTTCTCCCCCATTGAGCTCACAGATGACTAGAAGTCAAAGGGGGAAAATGTATGCTGCACACCCCTACTTTATACCCTAGGTAATAAACTTATTCACCAAAATCAAGGCCATGTGTTGTAATAAGACACAAAGAGCATGAGGTACTGCCTTTTCCACTCCACCACTGGGCTCTGAGCTTCCAACCCTATCAGACACTTCACCTTTCTTCCCCATGCCAGCATACGACACTGCCCATGCCCTGTGAGAAACAGAGACTTTATTAGGCACAGAGGGTGACTGATGGATAGTTACAAAATGGCTACTAGGCTTCCTTCTGAGCTGGAGAGTAGTACCCCAGGAGAAGGGCAGAGGAGCGTGTTTTTTCTGCCTTTTCCCTTCAAGGCTGCATGCGGATGGCCCCATCCAACCGGATGACCTCTCCATTGAGGAAAGAGTTCTCGATGATGACCTGTACCAGGTGAGCATATTCAGCAGGGTTTCCTAGTCGGTTGGGGAAGGGTACTTGGCTGGCCAAGAAGTTGCGCACCTTCTCTGGGAGGGTGGTCAGCAGGGGGGTGCCAAATAGGCCTAAACAAGATAGCCAGAGTCAGAGAACCACCCTTCCTTTCATATTTACCCAGTCCTTTCTCACTTTAACCCTACTTCTTGGTGCTTGCTTCCCTGGGGCCCAGAGGTGAAAGGCTGCTGTTGCTTAGGTGGTGGATACTTTTCATTCTCAATTGCCCACAGATCCCACCCAATCCCAGGTGTAACAGGGAGAGGGGATATGTCTACCTGGAGCAATGGTCATCACCCGAATGCCTATGGGAGCCAGATCCCGAGCAATAGGCAGTGTCATGCCTACTATGCCCCCTTTGGAAGCAGAATATGCAGCTTGTCCAACCTGGAGAAGAAGTGGTAGTTATAGTTAGGAGGGCCCCAAGAAGTCACTGAGGCACACAAACCTTGTCCCTACCTACACACCTGGCCTTCGAAGGCAGCCACACTAGCGGTGTTGATGATGACCCCACGTTGGCCTCCCTGGTCTGGTTCATTCTGGCCCATCTCACCAGCAACCAGGCGGATCACATTGAAGGTGCCTATGAGATTCACCTGGAGAGGTAGAGACATAGCGTAAGACCTCAGGCAGAGGCAGCTTTTTATCCCCTAAACATGTTGGGGGTACGCACAGCCAGACACCTCTTACTCCTAACCCTGGAGAACCTTCAAGGCCTTACATTGATAACTCGCTGGAAGTCCTCTAAGGTATGGGCTTGGCTCTTTTTTAAGTTGTATGTCTTGATGGCCACTGCAATGCCTGCACAGTTGACAGCAACATCCACGCGGCCAAATTTTTCTTTTGCTAAAGTCAGGGCTGTTTGCACATCCTTCTCAGAGGTCACCTTCAAAGTGAGAAGTGGAAAAGGTATTAATCTCTGAGCACACACTCTCACCACTAAACCTGGGGGAGGCAAGGACAGGCCCAACTCAGTCCTTGGGTGAGAACAGGGAAAAGACCAAGAGAAAGGGTTGTGGTAAAACTGGAGCCAGGAGAGTAGAGCAAAGGTGAAAATGTTGCATATATAGAGCAGTATTGCAAAACATTTTTAAATCAACACCTTCTTGATAAATTCACATGCTCCTGGAGATTCTCAGTTGCTATGGATCAGACCACCAATACAATCTTGTGAGAATTATTGATAGAGATACAAAAAAGCTAGTTTATTTTCCTATCTCCTAATAATTTAATCAAACTTTCTGTAGTCTGTTTCATAAAAAGCTTTTCAGCTTTGTAAGTATAAAATTACAGGGCACTTGGCAGGGTGCGGTGGCTTACTCCTGAAATCTTAGCACTATGGGAGGCCAAGACAGGTGGATTGCTTGATCTCAGGAATTTGAGACCAACCTGAGCAAGAATGAGACCCCATCTCTACTCAAAATAGAAAAAACTAGCTGTTCCTTGTGGTGGGCGCCTATAGTCCCAGCTACTACGGAGGCTCAGTCAGGCAACAGGATCAATTGAGGCCAGGCGTTTGAGGTTGCTGTGAGCTATTACGCCACAGCACTAGCCTGGAGCTAGGGAACGACACTCAGTCTACAAAAAAAAAAAAAATACACTGCGCAATATGCATTTTCAAACCATCTATACTCCAGGAGATTCTGTTATGTCCAATCCCTAACCTCAATGTTGTGAGTTCTGCCTTTAGAGAATTCTTATCGCAGGTATTCCATAGTGCTTGAAGGCTCAGGGCAAAAGGGACAAAGTGGGTCCAGCACCGGAACAGACCACAGACTTATAAGAGGGACCCCCTGGCTTCCCAGGCCTGTGTTGCTATCCTCATGTACACCCTGAGAAAGGAGAGATGACTCCACTTACGTCCGTTGGAGCAAAGACGCAGCTCTTTCCTAACTTCTTGGCTTGGGCCTCCCCACCCGAGCTGGGCAGGTCCAAAAGCACAGCAGCGGCCCCCTGCCCCACCAGTCGCTCCGCTGTGGCCAGGCCCAGGCCTGAGGCTCCTCCGGTTATTACTGCGACCAAGCCCTGTGAGTAATGACAATTAGCCAATATACCATCCACACCACCCCTACACTTTCACCTGCCTGTTCTCCAGGTTTCCGCGAAGGGGAAGCGTGTTTCTGCGTTGTGACCCTGGTGTGCTTCCTCTCCTCACTGATGGGACCTCTGGAGGCGCATGTTCTTACGCTCTAACAGCCGGTTCAACTACCCCACATACCTGTGCCATAGAGTGTTAATTCTCACCTCCCGGGTCAAACTGCCGAACTACCAGGACTAAAGATTTCTCCCGGCACCTATCTCTTCCCCCTAGTTCAATGGCTGTGCTGTCCCAGCCCATGCAGCAAGTAGGGCAAACAGCCCAAGCAGGAACACGCGTACCTTCATGCTTCTACAAGCCGCAGCCATCTTGCACTAGCCTTCCTGCGCAGGCACCCGCTGATTGGCCAAAGCGCGGGGCGGGTCCGACGGGGTGGGCGTCTGCCGCGCCAGACGTAGGGTTGTGTTCTATGGCTCCGGTGAGTCTCCCAAAGGGCGAATTCCCAGTAAGGTGTACTCAGATTAGTACTAAATCTGGGGAAGAGCCCAATAGGAGCAGCAAAATACTGCCACACCCTCCGCCCTACTTTCTAGCCGGCTTTTTGGCAGGTGGCCAGTTCAGCGTGGGGGTAGGGGGCTGGCGTTGAAGAGCAAGTCCCTTCTCAGAAAAAGCCTTCAGGTATAAATGTATCTGAGACTCCTTATATGCCAGATTCTGTGCAGGGCTCTGGGGATACCCAGAAGAGTAATAAAAGGCTCATGCCTTCTAGGAGGGCACATCCAGTTGGAAAAAGATAATTACGGCACAGACGCAGACAAAGGAAGGGACAGAAAACCAAACTGGAACACTCTGACAAGAAGGTCCAAAGATGGAGACTGAGATACAGAGAGCCATATAGAAATATGTTGAGGCTGAGATAGAGAGGAAAAGGTATGCCAGACAGTATCACAGAGATGTGGATGTGCAGAGCCACTAAGAGAGATTCTAGAAGACAGACATTGTGAGACAGCCGCTTAGAAGCACGGACCTACCTAAAGAGGCAAAATATCGCTCATCAGTTCAGCTGTTGCTACTTTCCTCTATCGGTGTATAATCTATTTTAAGTTCCTAGATCACACATTGTAGGCTGTATCTCAGCCAGAGACTATTATTATTTTTTATTTTTTGAAACAGGTCCTCAAGCTGTCGCCCTGGGTAGAGTGCTGTAGCATCACAGCTCACAGTATCCTCCAGCTCCTGGGCTCAAGCGATTCTCCTCCCTTAGCTGGGACTACAGGCGCCCGCCACAACGACCGCTTTTTTTTTTTTTTTTTTGGTTGAGCCATCATTGTTGTTTGGCGGGCCAGGCTGGATTCGAACCTACCAGCTCAGGTGTATGTGGTGGCGCCTTAGCCCTTGAGTCACAGGCGCTGAGCTGAAACTATTATTTAGGACCCGGGGCTTTCGTCATCCCAGAACATCTTTCAGCCAGCATCCCAATTCAAATTTTGAGCCCAAATATCTAATCTGTCTTCATTATTTTCCCCAAACCAAAGTCTTTAGGAAGTAGAGAATAACAAAGTTTGTTTTCACTTCTGGGAGATAAAAAACGTAACAACATAATCCATTTAACCCTTGTGAGCACCTGCAGTTACCTCTGCAAAGATGGAACTGTGCTGGCTGTGGCTGGATCTGAAGTAACATTGGCAAATATAAATAACCCCAAGTGATGAACATGGGGAGCATCTAAATGTGTACCTGTAATTTCTGAGTTGGGGCACAACAAATGAATGGTTTAAACTCTGAACGAGTGTGGGGGCCATGAGAATGATGGTGGCAAGCATCTGAGAGGGTTCTGAGGACTCACGCTAGCTGAATGTTTGCCATTTGAATAAATGGGGCTAACATCTGAATAAGGCTGTGTGATGCCAGCCTAAGGTCATGATGACTTTACATTGACCAAATCAACAGCCATTTTTTCAGCCTTTGTGTAGTTGGACCTTTCTTTTGTTTTGCAGGGTTTTTGTTTGTTTGTTTGGCCAGGGCTGGGTTTGAACCCTCCACCTCCGGCATATGGGGCTGGTGCCCCACTCCTTTGAGCCACAGGCGCCGCCCATAGTTGGACCTTTCTTGTTGCATTTGACATTTGGATCACTTTCTCATCCTAGAAACCCCCACTTGGCTTCAATGTTTCCTTACTTTCCTGGTTCCTCACAGTTGCCTTTATCTCTTCCCTGTAGTTCCTTTTCTTTGGCCCCCTCTCTGGGGAGTTCATCTATCTCCTGGTTTCAATACTGCCTCTCTGCTAAGGACTTCCACAGTTTCTACTTTCAACTCACCTTCACTGAACTTCAGAACCATATAACCAATTCTTTGTTGATACCAGATGTCCCTTAGGCACTTCCAATACATGTAGCAAACTCAATCATTGCCTCTAACAACTACTGTATCTCAGTTGGTAGCAATACCATCTTCTCAGACAACAAAGCCAAACCATAGGACTCATTCCTTCTTCACCCCATCTAATCAGTTGCCAAGTCCTTTTGATTTCACTCATATATGCTTCTTGAATATGGCATCTCCTCTCTCCCACGTTCCAATTATCACCATCCAAAAATCTCTTGCCTGTAATACTGCAACTTGTCAGATTCCAGTGTTGTCCCTCTTAAAAGGATCTTCCAAGAAGCCAGCGGGAGCTGCCCCCTAAAACCCAAATTCTATTATGTTGTCCCCTTGCTTTAAGCTCCTTTAGGAGGCTCTCCTCACTTTAAAGGCTCTCCGTAATCTCATGGCTGTTGACTAACTTCAGCCTGTATAACATGGTATTTTCCAGTAACAACACACAACTCATAACCCCCACAGTAGTGTTACCAGATGATGCTCAGTAATTATATTTGAATTTCAGATAAAAAGTAAATAATGGTTTAGTAAGAACATATCCCATGAAATATTTGGAACATTCTCATACATTAAAGTTATTTGTTATTTATCTGATATTCATATCTGTGGGCACCTTGTATTTTTTGTTGTTGTTGTTAAATCTGGCAACCTTACTCCACATATAACCTTTATGATGGTGAGATGCTCCTCAGGCTCCCACAGCTCAATAAGCCCACTTCTGAACCAACACTTACCCAACTAAGAGATTACAGATACATCTCTGTATCCTTGCTATGCAATTCAGAGCCTGGTGCAGAAGAAAAGACAGTGTTTGCTGAGTGAATAAATGTATATATATATACATTTATATATATATATATATATATATATATATATGGCATAACAATAAATGTGCATCTTCTGTTGAAGTCAATAAATGTTGAAATCAATAAATGTTGTAATCAGGATGATGCAGGGCATGTCCCAATGAAGGGAGGAAGCCCCCTGAATTCACCAAGTGGGTTCTTGGTTTCCTGCAGGAAAGAATTCAAGAATGATCCAACTAGCAACAGAAAGTTTATTGAGAGACAGACAATAGATCTTATTCCACAGAGTAGGAGACTTTTCCTAGAATAGGGGTGGGACCTGTTATGGGGTATGTTAATGTTTTTAAATATTCCCCCTGCACCCCCCCCCCCCATTGTCTTGTGGTCAGGCCATAAAGATTAACCATAAACTGCTGTAACAGAAAGGTAAGCCCAAACAGTTTGTAAGGCATCCAGTTTAGTAATTCATCCATCTTAGGGAGTCCAAGGCTGATGACTTGCTGGCGACTTCCTTATTCAGGGTAGTTAGGGTCTTGTATCTGTCAAAATGGCTGTACTCAGGTTCTCTAGACCGTCTTTTCCTGCCTCCTCCCTTCATTAAGTACACAGTTTCAGTTCCACCTATATTCACTTTCCCTTCATAGCCTTGGAAGAATTACCTCATGATTTACACATCCACCCAGATAGGTAAGCTAGAAAGCTTGGAGTCATCTGTAGAGTTAGGGGACCCCATTATAGGACCAGTTGGGGAATTTTGTTTGAGGAGGGGAGGAATGGGAGGGAGACAAGGAAAGGAGCGCCATCTGGCACCAGAGTGAGGAGTGACAGCCGCTGCTGGCAGGGGGCTGGAGCCTGGAGGAGAGAGGCTCCTGCAATTTTCGCGGAGCGGTTCTTATATCTCCTAGACTTCTCATCACCCCTCCTGTTAACTGGGGCGGCGCAGAGGGCCCCCACCCTGCTGGTAGTCAGAGGCTTGCCAGGGCTTGGCCCTCTCTGGGTCTTCTAGCTCTCCAGTTAGACTAGCTTCTCCAGCTCCCCAACCCCCAAATTGGGAAGACAAGGGACACAGTGTGGTAGTCTATTCTGCTCCGCGCCCTCCCCAGTCGAGTTAGGAAAGATTCAGGACATAATAAACGATTTGGGAGATGAGTCAGCCCAGGAGGGGTTACAGCTGCCAGTGAAACAACAGCCAGTGTGAATTGGCAACACCCAGAAGTAGGGGGCCCACAGGTTGGAGGTGCCCATTCCGGGTTAGGGCTTTTAAAGAAACTTTCTGTAATGTCTTGACCGTGCACCCACTAAAGGGGCGGCTGTGGGATCTGGGTCGAGTCATCGTCTCCCAGCTTCACTCTTCCCTTGTGAAGTGTCACAATGTGTATCATGTGTACAAGGTGCCTAGGCAATAAAAGGCGGTCAGCATGCAGTAAAGATTGTGCTTAGTGATGTGCCCTCCACCCTAGGCCACTTGCTCCATGAGAAACTGTCCCAAAGGCGAGGGGGTGTGAAGCTCAGGGGGAAGACACTGACCCGTTAACACAGAGAACCGAAAGTGACTTTGGTCCTCAAAAAACCTGAGGGAATCTTGTGAAGGGCTTCTTGTATTTCTGTCACTTCCAGGTGAGGCAGAAAAGATGCTCGCCACAGAACCAAGAATGGGATGGCTATGTACTAACCACACCGGCATCTAAGCAGTCCTTTAGAGTCACCATGTTTATCATTCACTCATTCATTCATTTTCCTTTTTAGAGGTACTACAGGTTAAACGGAGGCATTCACGCTAAGACTCAGTACGGGGCTGTCCTATAGACCTTAGTGTGAGAAGACAAGACTCTGGGAGAGGAAGGAGAGTGGCAGTAGGCACAGAGATCCACAGGACCAGCTCTCCACTGCCTACTCACTTCATCTTGTGGGAGTGGTGTGCTTGCGGCACCTGCGCATGCGTCCTCCACTCCACCAGGCCTCCTGGCAGGGTTGGTCTGTACCAGTGGAGTCGCTGACTGCACTTGCACGTCCCGATCCCATTGTTTTCCCGGTGCCATTTGAGTATCCCCAGTGGAGCTGGCAATTGAGGGGAGGAGGGCAGCCGGGCTCATAGTGAGTGGCTATTAGGGGATGTGGACAAAGTGATGTGTGACAGCAACAGGTCACAGAGGGCGGTAGATAAACCGCTTGGGGCGGTTTACTTTGGCAGGAAGTAGAGGTGTACCGGCAGTTGTGGTTGCTCCTTCAAGCTGGACTGTCGTGTGTATGGCCACCCTAGGGAAGACCAAAAACCAGAGGACCAAGGAGAGTGGATGTGTTAGATCCAGAGGAAAACCCTCTTGAGCCTACCTTTACATTCCATGCCCTAGAAGGGACGAGTGTGAGGTCCGGTTATTCTCAAACATCACCCCTGCCAAGATTAAAGACTAAATTTGGGCAATAAACATGCTTTACCTCATCCCTTAGTCATCCAGTCATCTACAGGGTCTCACCCCACATTCTAGGGAGTACTATCAAAAAGGTGGGCTCATTGAGTGGGATGGGGTTGAGAGACCTGCTATGGAGACACCTTTGGCCTGGTAGAATCTCTGCTTCCTCATCTGCCACTGAGGCTGAGGAAGAGATGTAGACTGGCTTTTTTACTTGGAAACTTGCTCTCCGGACCACTGATCAGAAAGTGAAGACAGGATAAGATTGAATTAATGATCCTGACCCCAGACCTCTGTAAGGAAAGGGAAGAGAGCCACTGGCTGCTCCTGCTGTAGATAAGTCACAGAGGCTTCAGAGATCTTAAAGCCTAATGCTTCTTACAAATGAGGCTCAATCATACTATTTAACTTATATACTATGTGTCAGGCTATGTTGTGAGTGTATTAACTCTTAATCCTCACAACAACTCTGTAAGGTAGGCATTATAATCATCCCTGTTTTATAGATTTAAAAAGTGCATACTGAAAAGTCAAGCCACTTTCCCAGGTCACAAAACTAGTCAGGAGAAAATAGGGACTTCAAATTCTGGTAATCTGCCTCCAGAATCTGTAATCTATGTTGCCCAGGCTGGTCTTGAACTCCTGGCCTCAAGAGATCCTCCTACCTTGGCCTCCCAAAGTTCTGGGATTATAGGTATGAGCCACTGTGCCGGGCCCCCAGAGTCTGCACTTCTATGAGCACAAGCTATACTGCTCTGGGGAAGAGACCAGGCAAGAGAGACCCAGTGAAAGGTCAAGATTGGAACTCATTTCTCGAGCACCTGCTCTCAGACAATTATGTTTCTCTCATAATATTAATATTCCAATCTTCCCAATGACTCTGTGTGGAAGGTATCACTAGCTGAGGAAACTGATGCAAAGGGAGGTTAAGTATTGTTAAAGAAAAGCATTATTCATAACACTTGTTAAAGATGTCATTAAGTAAAGCAAGTTTTATTCAAGGCAGACCACAGGGACAAATATAGCTACTGCAGCACCAAGGTCTTACGATGAGGGAGAGAGATTGAACTCAACTCTGACTCCAACAATGACAAGTGGGGACCATTGAGCAGGGTGGGGGTGAGTGGATGGAAAATTATTAAGAGGAAATATCAAGGTTAAAGGATCATTCCTAAAGGCAGGCCAAGATGGTAAGAATTAGGGATGGTCAAATACCAAGGAGGGGGATTTTCCTTAATCTGGTTTAGCAAGATTCTTGGTAAAATTGGATTCAGTAAGGACAAAGGGAGTCCTTATAAGGACACGAAAGGCCTAGATTCAGAGGAGCCTGACTAAAGTTTTTATCAAATGAGAGTGTATTTGTCAGTATCTTGCCCCAGGTTGCCAGACAGTAGTTGCACCAAATTGATGAAGCCACTTGACTCAGGTAACAAGTTAGTTAACCAGGACAAAAGATGAGACTAAAATCTAGGTCTCTTATCTTCCAATCTTGGGGCCTTTCATGACTTGCATTTTAAAAAACATTTATTTGTTCATTCAGCAGCTGTTTATTGTGTTAGGTGTTCTAAGAGGCACTGAAGATTCAGCAGTGAACAAGATCAACATGGTCCCTGTCTTGAGTCTCTGAATGAGGGGTAAGGTGGAGGGTGTTAAAGATAAACAGCCACATTAGTTAAAGTGGTAAAAAAAAAGATTGAAATCAAGAACTACTGACAGCAGAGGGGAAAGAACCCTGCCTCATTTTTATTTGTACAGAGATAAGTAGAAGTTTTAAATGAATAATGGGGAAAAGATCAAGTAGAGGCTTGAGTAGAATCAGGAAAGTAAAAAATTACAAAACAATAGGTAATAGGGTTGGTTAGGGTAAATGCAATTAGGCCAGCTGTGTCTGCTTGCTGGCAATGATGGAATTTAGGATTCTTCACACAGAGACTGGGAGAAAGAGGTCCGATATTCTCCGATTGTTCTTTTTTTCTTTTTCTTTGTGCAACAGCCATTAAAATCTATCTTCCCTGGTGATTACATTTCAAAGGAATGGCTCTAGGTCCTTGAGAAAGACATTCATGCATATATATCTCTAAGGGATGGAGGAAGGATTTACATTTGTAAGCTATTTATTTTTTATTATTTTTTTATTGTTGGGGATTCATTGAGGATACAAGAAACCAGGTTACCCTGATTGCATTTGTTAGGTAAAGTTCCTCTTACAATTGTGTGCCTTGCCCCCAAAAGGTGTGTCACACACCGAGACCCCCCCTCCTTCCCTCTCTCTGCTCTTTCTTTCTCCCACCCCTCTCCCTTCTTCTCTCTCTCTATGCTCTCACTTTCCCATACCCCCCACCATGTATTAGGTCACTAATTGTCCTTATCTCAAAATTCAATACATAGGATTCATGCTTCTCCATCCTTGTGATGCTTTACTAAGAATAATGTGTTCCACTTCCATCCAGGTTAATGCAAAGGATGTAACGTCTCCATCTTTTTAATTGCTGAATAGTATTCCATGGTGGTTTGGTGGGCATTTAGGCTGTTTCCACATATTGGAGATTGTAAATTGAGCTGCAATAAGCAGTCTAGTGCAAGTGTCCTTATGATAAAAGGATTTTTTTTCCTTCTGGGTAGATGCCCAGTAATGGGATTGCAGGATCAAATGGGAGGTCTAGCTTGAGTTCTTTGAGGGTTCTCCATACTTCCTTCCAAAAAAGGTTGTATTAATTTGCAGTCCCACTAGCAGTGTTAACAGTGTTCCTTTCTCTCCACATTCATGCCAGCATCTGCAGTTTTGAGAATAGTGATGCGGGCCGTTCTGGCTGGGGATAGATGATATCTCAGGGTGGTTTTGATTTGCATTTCTATAATAATTAAGGATGATGAGCATTTTTCCGCATGTTTTTTAGTCATTCATTTGTCTTCTTTAGAGAAGTTTCTATTCATGTCTCTTGCCTATTGATATATGGGATTGTTGGCTTTTTTCATGTGGATTAATTTGAGTTCTCTATAGATCCTAGTTATCAAGCTTTTGTCTGATTCAAAATATGAAAATATCCTTTCCGGTTGTGTAGGTTGTCTATTTGCTTTGGTTGTTGTCTCCTTAGCTGTACAGTTTAATTAAGTAGCATTTGCTTATTTTTGTTGTTGTTGCAATTGCCAGGGACGTCTTCTTGATAAAGTCTTTCCCCAGGCTGATATCTTCCAGTGTTTTTCCTATGCTTTCTTTGAGGATTTTTTTTTTTTTTTTTACCATTTTATGCCTTAAACTTAAGTCTTTTATGCATCTTGAATCAATTTTTGTGAGTGGAGAAAGGTGCAGCTCCAGTTTTAGTCTTTTACATGGAGATATCCTAGCACCATTTATTGAATAGGGAGTCTTTCCCCAGTGTATGTTCTTGTTTGGTTTATTTGAGTTTAGGTGGTTGTAAGATGTTAGTTTCATTTTCTGTTTTTCTGTTCTATTCCAAGTGTCTATGTCTCCATTTTTCTGCCAGTACCATACTGTTTTGACCACTATGGCCATACAGCCTAAAATCTTGTATGCCGATGCCCCAGGCTTTGTTTCTGTTACTAAGAACTGCCTTAGCTATATTTTTTTCTGGTTCCATACAAAATGAAGAATCGTTTTTTTCCAAGTCTTGAAAGTATAATTTTGGTATTTTAATAGGAATGGCATTGAATCAGTAGATTGCTTTGGGAAGTATAGACATTTTACCAATGTTGATTCTTCCCAGCCATGAGCATGGTATGTTCTTCCATTTGTTAATCTCCTCTGCTATTTCCTTTCTTAGGGTTTCATAATTTTCATAATAGAGGTCCTTTACCTCTTTTGTTAGGTATATTCCTAGGTATTTCATTTCCTTTGAAACTATGGTGAAGGGAGTTGTGTCCTTAATTAGCCTCTCATCTTGGCTGTTATAGGTATATACAAAGGCTACTGATTTGTGGACATTGATTTTATATCCTGAGACATTACTGTATTTTTTGATCACTTCCAGGAGTCTTGTGGTTGGGTCTTTGTGGTTCTATAAGTAGAAGAGCAAATCAGCGAAGAGGGAGAGTTTGACCTCCTCAGCTCCCATTTGGAGGCCCTTATTTCCTTCTCTTGCCTAATTGTATTGGCTAGAACTTCCAGCACTATGTTAGATAGTAATGGCAACAGAGGACAACCTTGTGTGGTTCCAGTTCTAAGTGGAAAAGCTTTCAGTTTTACTCCATTCAGTAAAATATTAGCTGTAGGTTTCTTATAGATAGCTTCAATCAGGTTAAGAAATATACCACGTATTCCTATACTCTTCAGTGTTCTAATTAGAAAAGGATGCTGGATTTTTTTCTCTTCTTTTCTTTCTTTCTTTCTTTTTTTTTTTTATTTGAGACAGAGTGTCAAGTTGTTGCCCTGGGTAGAGTGCTGTGGCGTCACAGCTCACAGCAACCTTAAACTCTTGGATTCAAGTGATTCTATTGCCTCAGCCTCCCAAGCAGCTGGGAATACAGGCTCCCACCACAATGCCCAGCTATTTTTTTTTGTTGTTGCAGTTGTCATTGTTATTTTAGCTGGCCTGGGCCAGTTTCAAACCCATGGAGCCTCATTGTATGTGGCCAGTGCTCTACCCATTGAGCTACGGGCACCACCCAGGATGCTGGATTTTATCGAATGCTTTTTCTGCTTCTACTGAGAGGATCATGTGGTCTTTGTATTTGCTTCTGTTGATCAGGTGAATAGTGTTTATGGACTTGCGTATGTTAAACCAGCCTTACGTCCTTGGGATGAAACCTTCTTGATCATGGTGTATGACTTTTTTTGACGATAAGCTGTAATCTATTGGCTCGGATTTTGTTGGGAATTTTTGCATCTATATTCATTAGTGAAATTGGTCTGAAGTTCTCCTTTTTAGATACGTGTTTTCCTGGTTTTGGTATCAGGGTGATGTTTGCTTCATAGAACGTGTTGGGGAAGATTACTTCCTCCTTAGTTTTTTGGAAGAATTTCTGCAGTATGGGAATAAGCTCTTCTTTGAAGGTTTGATAGAATTCTGGTGTGAGGCCATCCAAACCACAGAATTTTTTTGTTGGGAGATTTTTTATTGTTTCTTCAAGTTCAGTGCTTGAAATTAGTCTGTTCAGGAGATCTCTTTCTTCCTGGCTAAGTCTAGGGAGAGGGTGTGATTCCAAATATTGATCCATTTCCTTCACATTGTCAAATTTCTGGGCATAGAGTTTCTGATAGTATTCAGAAACAATCTCTTGTATCTCTGTGGACTCATTTGTTATTTCCCCTTTATCATTTCTGATTGAGGTTACTAGAGAGTTTACTTTTCTATTTCTAGTTAGTCTGGCCAAAGTTTTATCTATTTTGTTCATTTTTTTCAAAAAACCAACTCCTTGTTTCATTAATTTTCTGAATGATTCTTTTGTTTTTAATTTCATTAATCTCTGATTTAATGTTGGATATTTCTTTTCCTCTGCTGGATTTAGGCTTAGATTGTTCTTCTTT
>CAUYRH010023150.1:0-10752 GCA_963574655.1 Perodicticus potto
ACTAGAGCGCTGGCCCCATATACCAAGGGTGGTGTGTTCAAACCTGGCCCCAGTCAAACTGCAACAAAAAATAGCCAGGCGTTGTGGCAGGCACCTGTAGTCCCAGCTACTCAGGAGGCTGAGGCAGGAGAATCACCTAAGCCCAGGAGTTGGAGGTTGCTGTGAACTGTGACATCATGGCACTCTATCCGAGGGTGATAAAATGAGACTGACTCTGTCTCAAAAAAAAAAAAAAAAAATTCTGCCATCCCGCAGAATTTTATTTTTTTATTTTTTAATTATTTTTTATTAAATCATAACTTTGTACATTGATGCATTTATGGGGTTTGGGGTACTGCTTCAATATACAATGTGAAATGCTTACATTGAACTAAGTCACACAACATCCCAGAGAATTTTAAAACCAGTGTTTTTGCATGAACTAGGTATAGTGAAGGAAGGGGCAGAGCAATTTCCATTTTAATGTACTTTAATTTTATCTTACTCCAAGGCCCTAGAAGTTATGATGGAGTATGAGATCCCCATTCACAATATAATCTCTGACATAGTTACCTCAATATCTACGCTTGAAAAGGTCCCAGTATAGTCATTTATCCTGTGTAAATTAAAGGCAAAAATATTAGGAGAGGAAATCAAGGTTTAAAAGTTATTTGTAAGCAACAACAGAGTTTCATATTCAAGGTCTATTTTACAGATGTGGACGCAGGAAGACGTTGCCATATCTGAAGATACACACAAAAGTAAGGGCTACCGGCTCTCTAATCCTCCATTTAATTCACTGAATTCATACAACCAGCAACAAGCTAAATCTCTCTTTTGATGTATGATTCTTGGTCTCTGACACCTTGAAGCCAGGAGAATCCTGCTATGGTTTGAATATGTCCTCAAAGTTCGTGTTTTGGAAACTTAATCCCCAATGCAACAATGTTAAGAGGTGAGACCTTTAACGGTGATCAGGTCATGAAGGCTCAATCCTCATGAACAGATGAATGTACTTATTGTGGAAGCGCTTTCCTTATCCAAAGAGTGGGTTTATTTTAACAGCAAATTTGGCCCCCTGTTGTTCTCTCTCGAATGCAGTCATTTGAAGTTTTGCCTCCCACCGTGGGATGACCTAGTAAGGAGACCCTCACAAGATGAAGCCCCTGGATGGTGGACTTCCCAGCCTCCAGACCTAACCAAATACGTTCCTGTTTGTTATAAATTACCCAGTCTCAGGTATCCTGTGATAGCAGCACAAAATGGACTAAGACAAATCCCACGTTCCCTCTGAACAAAGATTCAGCACACATTAACTACCTCAGCTTCCCCAGGCCAGTCTGGGACTTATGGTTTAATTAAATCCCGTGGAGTTGCATTTTTGAAGGAGCTATTATCTTTAAGTGATTCTGGTTTATGAGTGTCTGGGAAAAGAGGAGAGAGAAGGAGAAAAAAGGAGAGAGAGAGTAAGAGGTTACAGAGACGAGCAAGAAAGAGTACAAATCAAGCGTCTTTGATCTAAGTTGATTAGTTATGCATTTTGCCAGTGGTAATTGAAAGACACAAGGAGAATGTGAATTACCCTCGCAGTGCTGCAGTCTATGAAAGATACCCCCGTCTCCATCACCTCTGTCCGTGGTGGGTCTGCAGTGCTGACACTGCATCATGGCTTTCAAAAGGCAATTTTGGACATCGCGTAAAACAATTCTTCACCCTTACAATTTACATTTAGATGCTGCAGAAGTGATGGAAGCAAAGCTAACTTGAGTTTACAGTTTCAATCAAAATTTCTCTCTTCTTGTGATGTTTATTATTCATCACATACAATACCATGGCCCAGGAGGAGATTTAAAAGAGTAATATGTCTGCATTGTCCAGGTTGCCTCAGGTCTGGTTAAGGCAGAGGTACAGATCCTTTTGCAAAATGAAAATTAACTATTCTTTAGCTTTCAAAAAGTAATTATGGTTGAACCAATATGGGGGGTGGGGAGTTCAGAAAATAGTCAAAGTTAGTCAATGGTACTCCTTGCCAGCCATTTTTATTCCTGCAATACCGAAACAAGGAAACAGCAACTTTCCATGCAAATAGAATGCCCCCAGGCTTTTCTTTGCAGTATTTATGATCAAATTATATTTTTAATGTCTTTGGAACTCTGGAAACAATTGGAACTACATGATTAGCTGACAGTGCTATGTTTTTAGTACACACAATAAATCTACATATAAATTTCATTTCAATATTAGAGCCTCTAAGGTAGTTAGCCACTTGATCTTTAAATTTCCACATTCAGTGCCACCTAATTCAACAAATGTTAATGGCCTGCTGTCACCCGGGCACTGTGTTAGGCACCCTGGGCTCTGAAAATCAGGAGGCCCCAGTCCCTACACTCTAGAGCTCACAGCTTAGAGAAGAGAGGGACCTTGTCAAAGACACAGAATAAGGATATAGATTTAAACAAAATGTAGAATAAGATAGTATGAAGATGACACCTATAAGGTGCTATTTGAGGCTGAAATATTCCTCCCTCCACCCTGTAACATAACGCTGCCAACCTCATAACACCTGTTAATCCTCCCTGCAGAACTACTGGCTACTCCTCACTAGCCTTTGCATATGGCAGCCCCTTACTCACTGTCACTTTCTACTGCTACCCTTGGTGATTTCAGTGTCTACTTGAAACTCCTTCCAGTATCTCCACCTTCTCAGCTACAATGACCTGATCTTCCACCATCCCCTACTCAGCCTCCCCTTGCTGTCCTTATAAGTGGTTATTCTGGTTCCACTGGCTCAAGTTCAAGGCTCCCATTCTCTGAGCTGCAACCACCATCCCTCTGCCTGGCTCCACCGTACTACCCTAGCTCCAGTAATCCACTGAACACTGTCCGTCCACCCTCACGTGGGTTCCACAACCAATCCTTATGACCCGCTGCATTGCACCTGCCTTAACCAACCTCTCTCCAACCCCGGTTAGTTGGCAAACCTTGCTCTGGACCTACATAGGCACTGGATAAATGAGCACATGATTATGCTGATGTGCCTCACCTTGAATTTGTGGCTCCTGTCTCCAAGTGGAACTCTGCTGCTTCCTAGCATGCACATTATATTGCTGTAATCCATTCTCAGGCTTCCACTCTCCAGAAGAATGTTCCATATCTTGTTATCTGTCTGAAACTTCCAACACATCTTCTGTTATCTTTTCCCTAAGCTTTAACTTAGATTCGTATTCAGGGAATTAATGGAGGTAGTCCGAGGGATTCTACATCTCCCCACAGCCATAAGCCAGCCTGAACCTATCAAGCGTCCCTCCTTCCCTCCGGTTAAAATGGGTGGAGTGTTTACAGTCCTGTCAGAGGCCAACGCCCCCCCTGCACATGGGAACCCTCTGCGGCTGTTCTCCCTCTCTCCACATTACTGAATTCCTTCTCCTGGATCATTCTCATAAACATAAAGATGTATCGTAATATCCCCTATCTTAAAGAGAAGCCTTCTCAGAACCAACATTCCCCTCTAATAACCACTATTTGCCTCCCATTATAGAAAAATCTCAATTGAAAAGAAACAGAAGTTATTCAGACTTGCAGTGTCCAACGCCTCTCTCGACCTAGACTTCACTCCCTACCATGCCACGGCTACTGTTCTTGGTCTTTATTATGACAACGGTCATTTCTCAGTTCTCATGCAGCCTCCTGGAGTTACAGCACATTTCAGACCTTATTATTTCTTATTCCTTGAAATTCTTTCTTCACTTGGCCTCGGGACAAGGATCCAAATATAAACTGTCAGCTTTTGAGTTGCATGTCCAGCTGCGACCTCTTCCCAAGTTCTAGCCTTGTATCTTCAGCCACACTAAACACTGCCATTTGGTGATCTAACGGGCATCTCAAACTTAACATACACACAAAGTATGCTTAATTCTCCCCTTCTGACCTGTATCTCCTACAGTCAACCTTCTCTCAAAAAAGTATCACATCCATCTGTCCAGTTGCTCATGCCAAAAACTTAGGAGTTATCTTAGACTATTTTTTGAGACAGAGTCTCACTACGTCACCCTTGGTAAAGCACCATGGCATCACACCTCACAGCAAAGCAACCTCCAACTATTGGACTCAAGCAATCCTCTTGCCTCAGCCTCCCAAGTAGTTGGGACCACAGGTGCCCATGACAATGCTCGGCTACTTTTTTTAGAGATGGAGGTCTCACTCTTGCTCAGGCTGGTCTTGAACTCCTGAGCTAAAGGAGCCCTCTCCTGGTCACAGCAGCAGAGGGATCCAATGTGCAGAGTGCTGGGATTACAGGTGTGAGCCACCAAGCCCAGCCTATCTTAGACCTTCTTGCTTTCTATTTCCACACCCAGTTCTGTAGGCACTCTTATTGACACTACCTTCAACATAACCCTGACATTAACTGCAAAATATAGCTGAAACTAGCCGCTTCCTACCACCTCCACTGCTGTTACCTTAGTTCCAGCCAACTTCTCTCATCTGGATTTTTATAACAGCCTTCAAACAAGGCTACCTGCACTCACCCCGGCCCCTACATTTCTCATTTCACAGAGCTCCCAGAATACCTTCTTTTAATGTTGGTTATTTCAGGTTATTTCTCAAGATATTCCAAGAGATGCACGTCTCATTCAGAACAAAAGCCACAGTATTTTCAAGGCCTCCCAGGCCCACAGGAGCCGACCCATAGCCGCTCTCTCGCCACTCTTCCCCTGGCTTTCTTTGTCCAGCCACTTTCTCTTTCTTGTTGTCCCCCAGACATGCCGAGCACATTCTTCACTTCAGGCCTTTTGCCTCTAATTTTTCCTTGGCCTGGAACACTTGTTCCTCGGTGAATCTAGAAGGTTCGCTGCCTCCCATAATTCAGATCTCTTCTTGAACGTCATTGTGTCAGATTTCCCAATATTTTTCTAAGTTTTCCCCTGTCTTGTCACACGCTGTCACTTTACTGTGCTTCCCTTCCCATCTTAGCACTTAATCATCATCGGAAACCACACTATTTGCAAATCTATTTGAATGATCGGGAGTTCCTGGGGAGGAAGGACTTTATGTTGGACCCTGGATATGCCCAGGGTCCAGAGGGACCCCCAGCATGTCCCTGGTGCTGAGTGAATGTGTATTTAATCAACAAGGAAATGTCTGCCATCCTTCCACCACACTGTCGCCGGCACCAGGCAGCAGCACCCAGACGAGTGGGCGTGAGCCATAAGCCTCGGCCATGACTTTTACCAACCCTGACTCGGTAACGTGCAGGGTCTGATCCACTAACACACGACTCTCCCTCGCAATGCACAGACACATCTCCCGTTTCCCTGTCATCCATTCCAAGCACTCCCCTCATGCCCGTCCCTCTCCAGTGCCCCTTCTGCGATGTAATCACAGCGACAGCAGCCAGGCCCTTTCCGGCCACCTTGCACCCTGAGCTCTGCCTGTGGAGAGCCTTTGCATTGTTTCTCTCTTTCTCCTCTTCCAGATCCATACCACTCCCTCTGATATTCCCATTATCTCTCTTGCCCCTCGTTCGGTGTTTTGTAATTGTTTTATCTTTTTTGTGAGTTTCTCCTTCTCTTCTCCCCTTGAGTTTTGTTTTCCCCGAGATTTTGTCCTTAGCCTTCACTGCTCACTGGTCCTGGTTGGTCTCGTTCCCTCTGGTTGATCACCAGACATCTGTGAAAGCCTCAGGAACCTACACCCTCAGCCAGCCCCTTGTTTATCTGACCACCTGGTGGGCAGCTCCCCTAACAACCACGGGCCCAGTAAGCCCAGCGGGTTTGCACTGGCCAGAACCAGCTCCTGTGTGTCACAGCAGCGAATAGCCCCACGATCTCAGTAGCTTCATGCACAGCAGTTAGTTTCTTGCTCACACAAAGTCTCCCTCGAATTTGGGTTTCTCTCCTCGGTAGCGTCTCCTGCACCCAGGGCTCCAGGTTGCTTGAAGCTCTTGGCTATGATACCTCACCACGAAGCCTCCTCCTTCCTTCATCCAGGCAGCCATGTGACATCCAGGCTTCACGTGAGTGCTTTGGCCGGAAAAAACACACGTCCCCTCCAGTAATGGCCACAGGAGAGGAGAACTGTGGGCACCGCTGCGCCTTCCAGGACGTCTGAGATCGAGCTCATCAGTTCGGCTAACCCCACTCCTGCCCCCTAAACTTGCTCTCTGGCTTCTGTGGTTATTCAGGCCAGAACCTACTCATTCTGAGCACCTGTCCTCCACCCCACACGTCCGATCGGTCCTCAAGCCACACAAGTTTCCCTCCTTCTCCTTAAGCATCACTGCAGTCGGGCCCTTCTCCAGTTCTGACACCACCAGGTTACTGTCGCCTCTCGTCACCTCTCATGGGCAAACCTGTAATCTCCGAACAGGTCTCCCTTCTCTGAGCCTCTAAGGCCTCAGGGAGGCATTTTCAGATCATCGCACCAAACACTCCTTGCTAGAGAGCCTTGGTTTGTTGCTTTGTGGGTTTGCTGCTTTGTTTTTTCGGATTCCTCATTACTCTCTGAAATTATCTATATGTGTCCTGGTTCCCAGCACCTCTACCGCTGCCAGACACCAGAATGTGAGCTCTTGGCAATCAGGGACTTTCGCTGACTCTCAGATCTCTCTGGAACAGCGTCTGGCATGAGACAGAGCCTCCGTGTGCATTTGCAGAGTGAATAAATTGTCCACCATGAAGCTTCGGTGATCTTTCTAAACCAAATCTGACTATGCAGCTTCCTAATTCAGAATGCTCTAGTGATGCCTCACGGGGTTTCTATATACAATGTATGCACCCTAGAAAATTTCTCAGATCCTCCCTCAACTGTCTCTGCTTGTCTCTCTGGTTCTGCCTTGGGCTACAGTCCCCTTGTTCTCAAAGGGCTTTAGTTATAATCGCGCACTCCAGGCCCTCTCTGACACCTGTTACCCAGTGCACTCTCCTTTAAAACACGTTTTTAATTTTTTTTTTTTTTTTTTTTTTTTTGGATTTTTTTGGTGGGGCTGGGTTTGAACCTGCCCCCTCCAGCATATGGGGCCAGCGCCCTACTCCTTTGAGCCACAGGCACCACCCATGTTTTTAATTTTTTAATTTTTTTTTTGAGAAAAATTCTCTCTGTCGCCCTGGGTAGAGTGCTGTCATCATAACTCACAGCAACCTTAAACTCCTAGGCTCAAGTGATCCTCTTGTCTCAGACTCCCAAGCAGGTGGGACTTCCAAACATTCCTCACTATCTCTGCCTCTGTTTATTTTTTTTTTCCTATTTTTAGTAGAGACAGGGGTCTCTTACTCCAGCTGGTCTCAAACTCCTGTACGCAAGCAATCCACCCCCCCCCCCCCCGGGCCTCCCAGAGTGCTAGGATTACAGGAATGAACTGCTGTGCCCTGCCCTAAAATACATGTCTAACAGCCTGGGTTACTTGACTCCCAAGCCCGCAGAAAATACAATCAGCCTATCCACAATCACCTTATGAAGTATTTAGTATACACATGACATTGGGCAAAATTGTAGGAGACACAAAAATGTGTTAGAAACTCCCTGCCCCCATCCCTACCACCTGCTTTAAAGTGGTACCCCAAGTAAGACCAGATTCCACCAGAGGCAAAACGCCAAATGAAAACTGACTTTGAAACTAGAAAGGATGTAGGGAAATGAATATAAAAATCAGAAATGACAATGAACACAATAGTTTAGAAATTCTACTTTTATTTTCTTTTAGCAGTTTTTGGCCGGGGCCGGGTTTGAACCCACCACCTCTGGTATGTGGGGCTGGTGCCCTACTCGTTGAGCCACAGGTGCCCCCCTAAAAATTCTTATTGAAAAGAGGAAAAGTCCTACATGCCTAGAGAACTTCAGATTTAACACAATGGGAAAGGCACTCAGCTAAGAAAGAGCTCAGGGCTGTTTACACAGCTCTGTGTTTGCCCAGCTGGGCAGTCTTCAGAAAGTTCCACCAGCTCTCTGAGCCTCGTTCTCTTCCTGTCTGCTGTGAGCAGGTTCAACCAGACGGTCTTCATCAAGGCCCCCAACTCTGATTCTATGGTCAGGGTTCTGACTCTGAGTCAGCAAGATAAAGCCAAAATATATTTGCTATCCTCGGATATAAAGGCGGGCATGGCTGGGTATCATATATTTTAGAAGGCTTTATGTAACCCAATGTAATTTGCTTATTTTTCACATTTGCAACTTAGCAGGATGTTTCAGTTATCTGGAAAATCCACTTCGGTAGAACACTCTTATCCCCTATAGTGCTAGATAAGTGAGAATTTCACAGTATTATTTAAACAGCTCAGCATGTGCTGACCAAAATAGCACAAGGCCAAGGAAACAGAGAGAAACCTGCTGGGGATTCTCCTTAACCTGTAATTTCTATGAAAAGGACTGGCCAATGGGGGTAGCTCTGTAATCCGTGAAGGGCACGGAGGTGAAGCACATGATTTCCCCATAAGGAAGGTAAGTGTTGCAGGGGGGCAGCAGGCAGCTCCTCACCACTGCTGTCTACCTGACCCCATCCCCACACTTCATCTCACCCTGAGCAAGGGACCCACATGCTCTGGGGACCCCTAAAACTGCACCATCTCCCACAGCATTCCACCAAAAAGGTGCTAGATGGGCAGCTGGCTGGATGGCTGTTATTTGAAAACGTAAATATATGTCTCCCTTTGTACGCCTACATCGCATATGAAAACCACTTCGTTCCCCAGAAGTGAGCAATGAATGAGGTGCCAGTTGTTCTGAGCCTGTATAGAGAGGTTGCTCACATGGATGCTCAGCTCTGGCAGAGCTGAATCTTCAGCAAGTTCCTGCCTTCCTTCATTCATTTTCTAAATAATGTTAGGTCCTTGCCATGTAGCAGGCACTGTGTCAAACCCAGTAATTTAACAGCAGGGGGGAAAAAACTAGGCATAGTCTTTGCCCCAGGTCTTTTACTCTTTAAAGTTACAACAGTCTTATGAGCTACTGGAGGTTAGTAATAGTTAAGAAAAATTGAGGATTGAGGGGAGCAGAGAAGCCTTCTCGAAGAGATGGCATTTGAACTGAGAATGCAGGGCTGAGCTGGCATTAACTTCCAGCCCTTTATTTATGGCAGATGACCAATTATTTGCCATTGCGTATCAGTGTTTTTCATCCTAGTGTTCACAAACCCATGCACCAAAGTTTACCGGGAAAATACAAAGGCACTAGAATGCTTGGCACAGACTCCACGCTGTCCATTGTACTCCAAGTCTACTAGGGAGAAGTTTTTATTTTTTTTTAATGCCACAGCACTGTACAGGGCAACAGAGGGAAACTCTGTCTACAAAGTTACAATAGCAGAAAAGCAAATATTGGAGATAATCTTTTTGAAAGCAAAAAATCCGAATTCTAGAAAATTATAGTCTTCTGTGGGGTTGTTTGGGGCTGTGCTGAAACCCTCTATCACTTTCACCTGTTAATAGAGCTGCTTCAATAGAAAGCATAAGAAGTTACTAAGTGTATTATTACACTGAATCAGGATTATTTTTACCACTGGGCGTGAGGTGACTTGTGGATACATGTTCATTTCTAGTAGTAGTAGCAGAGTGGTAGCAGGAATGCCTGTTATACAAATGGGAATAGCGGTCAATGTCCTAATAGCAAGGGTAGCAATGGCTCTAACCATAGCTCTGTGGCAGTGACAGTGAGTACGCTAAGCGGTGCTGGCCGTCATCACAGGCACAGCAGGAGCAGAAAACAGCAGTAGTAGTTAAGACGTGGGTTGTACTTGACCTCCACATTTCGCTAGCTGTCTGAAATGTGACAAGTTACTTGAATTCCCTACATCTTTAGAATAATGTTAATAAAACATCTACTTCTTAAGATGGTTGTGAGAAATAAATGGAATACATATAAAAGAAAGTGCTGCCCCCCCAAACAAGCACTCCTTAAGTTTAGCTACGTTATAAAGTGTTGTCTTGATTATTGTTGCTGCTAATACTATCACGCATTTCCACATCCTGCAAGAAGAAGTTGTTTGGGGCTGAAAAGTGGGGGTATAATCCACCTTCAGTCTGAATCAAACCCCACTCATCAACACTTCCATTAAAGAAGCAGTATCGTAGGTGTAGGGTTGTCACCATAATTTTCTTTTAAACTACTTGATAATGTCCCTTTATGCACTAAGGAAAGTCAAAGTAACCCATTTTTTTTTTTAATTGTTGGGGATTCATTGAAGGTACAAGAAACCAGGTTACAATGATTGCGTTTGTTAGGGAAAGTTCCTCTTACAATTGTGTCTTGCCCCTAAGAGGTGTGTCACACACCGAGACCCCACCCCCTTGCTCCTTCCCTCTCTCTGCTCTTCCTTTCCCCCACCCCCTCGCTCCTTCCCTCTCTCTTTACTCTCCCCTTCCCCCACGCCCCACCATGTACTGGGTCATTAATTGTCCTCATACGTAGTATTCATGCTTCTCCATTCTTGTGGTGCTTTACTAAAAATAATATGTTCCATGTCCATCCAGGTTAATACAAAGGATGTAAAGTCTCCATCTTTTTTAATGGCTGAATAGTATTCCATAGTGTACATATACCACAGCTTTTTAAGCCATTCCTGGGTTGGGGGGCATTTAGGCTGCTTCCACCTTTTGGTGATTATAATTGAGCTGTGATACACAGTCTAGTGCAAGTGTCCTGATGATAAAAGGATTTTTTTCCTTCTGGGTAGATGCCCAGTAATGGGATTGCAGGATCAAATGGGAGGTCTAGCTTGAGTTCTTTGAGAGTTCTCCATACTTCCTTCCAAAAAGGTTGTATCAGTTTGCAGTCCCACCAGCA
>CAUYRH010023151.1:0-15119 GCA_963574655.1 Perodicticus potto
GCTTTGGCATCACAGCTCACAACAACCTCCAATTCCTGGGCTCAAGCGAGTCTCTTGCCTCCGCCTCCCAAGTAGCTGGGACTACAGGCACCCGCCACAACGCCTGGCCATTTTTTGGTTGCAGCCGTCATTGTTGTTTGGCAGGCCCGGGCTGGATTTGAACCCACCAGCTCAGGTGTACGTGGCTGGCGCCTTAGCTCGTTGAGCCACAGGCGCCGAGCCATAAGTATTTTTTAAATGAAGGAAAGTATTCAGAATAGATTTTCATAAAAATCTTAATTGTCACTATTAATTAAGCAATTGAATGATAATATAGATTCAAATTGGTTAATTGTACTTTAATCCAACTCATCTATTCTTCATAAAGGCCTTCCCTAGCCAGCCACCCTTTTTCTGTTTACCATCTACAGCAATCAACTCATTTGGGGAAATTAACTTGGTAGATTGCCCTTTTAAAACAAAAAATATTCTGAAACTCATTAGTGTCATAGGTAGCTTTTGCTATCTTTTATAGAAATAAAGCAACATTATAATTCTTTCTGATTACTAATATGTGAAATAGAAGAAATCCGAATTCAATAGATATAGAGTGTCTTTTTGAAGTCTCTGTTTCTGATTATTAAATCTTGCCAAAATGAGGAAAAGGTGCATGTGTTTGAGTGAGTTTTCTTCATACCAGACCACCTCTCTTAGCTCTGAGCAACTCAGTGACTGCCTTCTTGACATTTTGTATCAACTCCAGGGGCCCAGTCTTCTCATTACTCATTTCTCCCCTGTTCACTTCCCCAGGTAAAACCAGAGCCTGAGATTCAATTAACAAAAGGCTGAGGGCAGCCTAGTCATCGCCACTATTCTTCCCAAAACCAGCAACAAAAAGTACTGGGCCCATGTCAAATCCATTGTTTTTAGTTTTCTTCAGACCTCCCCTTGGGATTCAATATTCTTAGTTGGAACAACCACATGTTAAAATTATTTTTAAATCCAATGAATAAAAAGACATATTAAATATCTCAATATTGTAATACTCCTGTCCCAATGGTTCCTTCTGTTGGACCACAGAACACTTGGGAGACTTACAATAATTGCAGTGAAATCCCTAATCCAAATGTGATGGAATAAGGATCGCCTGTTGTTGACTGGGGCTGAGAAGGCTGTTTTTAATGTTAGGAATGTGAAAATATCTGTTAATAGGATATTGATCAAATGTAGCTTTTTCATTGCAAGTGTAGGGTGCTCCTGATACCGTTAAACTATACCGCATCCCCAGCACTGCTGCCCCTCTGTAGGCAGCCTCATTTATCTTTCCTCCTAATCTTGACCATTGCCTAATTCTGTTCAGTCCTTGGATCCTATAATAATTCATCTCTAAGCATCACCTCATTCTCACTCCTCATTTCCCAAGGCTTAAAAAATAGAACAAATCTCAGAAATGAGGTGAGTCTCTACAATAATGTCATTTGTGACCATTTGGGTAATATGTGCAGTATTAAAGCCCTTTTAGTAAGCTTCAAAGTCCTGGATTAGTTTGATTCATTAGCAAATGAATCAAAATGGTTACCTTAAAATGTCTTGTGCCTGACCTGATCTTGCTCTCTCTGGTGTTCCTGATATCAATTATACATAAATGTAAAAGGAATGGAGTTTTGATACATGGTACATAAATGAACCTAGAAAACATGATGCTACATAAAATAAGCCAGACGCAAAAGGACAAATTGTAGACGATTTCGTTTATATAAATATCTAAAATAGGGAAATTCTTAGAGACAGAAAACAGATTATAGATTACCAGGGGCTGCATGAGTGGTGAGCTATTCCTTACGGACACAGGGTTTTAGTCTGGAAGGATAAAAAATATTTGAAATAGTAGTCATGGTTGTATAAGATCATGAATGTAATTAAAGCTTCTGAGTTGTATATTTAAAACTGGTTAAAATGGCAAATTTCATGGTCTATATATTTTACCATGATAAAAATTATTTTAAAAATGACTTAAGAATTCAGTTTGAAGAATTCTGGCTTTATGATGACATTCTCTTCATAGTTTCTTAATTAATAGATTAAAAAGTATAAATATTATAATGTTGATTGCCTGACGTTTTTAACATGAAAACAGAAACTTCCCACTAGAAACTCAAATATATTTTTACATGAAATTTCTTTACTGTAGGCTAATTATTTTTTATTTTATTCATAATGGTTTTTTCTCTGATTTTACTATCAGGTTAATTCAAACCTCATGTATTGGGTTGGCAAGTATTCGATCCATTTTCTTAAATTCTCTGGAAGAGTTGACATAAATTTGATAGTATTTATTCTTTAAATTTTAAATAGAATTCACCAATGAAACCATCTGAGGCTGGGGCTTGTGGGATATTGTAATTACAAATGTTAATATTAAAAAACAATTATAGAGTATTCCAGGTTATTCATTTCTCCTTGAGAGAGATTTAGTATTTTATGTCTTTCAATGAATTGGGCCATTTCAATTTTTTGTACAATTTATTGACATAAACTTAATATTCTTTCATTATAAAATCTCAATGGTGCAAACCTCCAGCTCCTAACCTCAGTAAGTTGTGCCTTTTCTCTCTCTCTCTCTCTCTTTAAAATCACTCTACTTAAAGGCTAACCATTTTGTATATTTTGCCAAAGAGCCAGCTTTTGATTTCATTGATTTCATATTTTCTGTTTTCACTGTATTGATTTTCACTCTTATTTTGATTTTCTTGTCATATATTTCTTTCAACTATTGCTTTAACTTATTTTTACTTTCATTATTCTGTGTTTATGTTTGGCTAAAAATATATTCTAATTTCTCTGTTTTTTAGCCTTCGCCCATAGATTATTTAGAGAGTATTACTTAGTTTCCAAGTATTTGGGTATTTTCCAAAGATTTTGGATATGTCTATATTTTTTTCCAATTTAATTACATTAGGGTCAGACTACATATTTTATACAGTTTAAAATATTTCTGACTTTCAAGACTTATTATATGGCTCTGAATATGATGTAACCTTGTAAATGTTCTGTATGCTTTTGAAAATTCTCTGCATTCTACTTCCGTGGAATGAAATGTTTTATAAATGTCAGTTAGATCAAGTTATTTCATAGGGTTGAGCAAATGCTCATATCCTAGCTAAATATTTTTGTATAGTTTTTATTGCATATTGGGACATGGTTATTGGAAATACATGGCGATAATTCTGTATTTGTCTAGTTAACTTTCCAATTGTCAGTATTTGCTTCAAGTAATTTTTTATTTGGTACCTAAACATTAGGATTATTTTGTCCTCTTGATGAATATTTTTTTCATTACTCACATAAATTGACTCCCTTTAACACTTTCAATATCCATGCTCTAAAATGTAATCGTTTATTATTATTATTATTATTATTTTTTTTTGCAGTTTTTGGCCAAGGCTGGGTTTGAACCCACCACCTCCGGCACCCTACTCCTTTGAGCCACAGGCACTGCCCTAAAATGTAATCTTATATTAATTCCTCTGATTGTGTAAACATGGTAAAACCTTTCTCATCTTTGCACTGTTAATTTGTGTGATCAACTGCAAAGTGGATTTCGTTAGGCAATGTATCGTTGGGTCTTCCAATTTTACTCGATGAGATAATGCTTATCTTTAAATTAGGTACTTACTAATTTATATTTTACATGCTTGTGTTTAAATCTATTATGAAGCCATCATTGTTCTTTTGGATCTGTATTTTTCTCTTTTTTATGTTTCCTTTTTCTGCATTGAATATTATATGTGATATTTGTTGGCTTATTTGCTATAATTCTTTATTTTATTTTATGGTTAGTTTGGGATTTGGAGTATAAATATATGATTTAGCCTAGTCTACCTTCAAGTGATATTAAACCATTTCTCTTATAGTGTAAGAAATTTCAAACAGTATACTGTTTTTACTTTTTTTGCACCCTGTGCTATTGTTCTTATACATTTTGTTTTTATATATGTTATAAGCAATGTGCTATAATGTTATTATATTGGCTTCAAACAGCGAGTAATCTCTTTCAAATAAACTTTTGGTTTGGAATACATTTAGATTTACAGAATGTTGTAGTGATAGAGTATCATCATATACCCCACATTAGGTTTCCCCTGGTAAACATCTTATATTACTTTAGAACTTTTGTCAAAACTGATGATCTAATTATCTTTTAAAGAGATTTATTTTTAAATATATTTTATATTTACTGACATAATTACCATCTCTGGATCTTCATTCCTTTATGTAGATTCTCACTTTCTGTTGGTGCCATTTTTCTTCGTTAGTTTTTTCCCCTCTTTTTTAGGACTCTACTTACATGCCTATCAATTGTCCATTCGTGTCTTTTGGAAATGCTTTTTTCTCTCTGCTTCAATTTACATAATTTCCATCATTATGTCTTTAAGTTTACTAATCTTTTTTTTTTCTTCAATGCTTCATCTATTTAGAATCCTAAATAGAAATTTAATTTTAGACATTTTATTTTCATCTCTATAAACTTGGCTTGGGTCGCTATCTTCTAAATCTCCATCTAATAATACACTTAATATTTTCTCTAGCTTTTTGAACATATAAATATGGTTTTCATTAAAAGTACAGTTATGATTTTTAATATCTCTGTCTACTAATTCTTGTGTCTGTGTCATTTCTGTGGCATTTGCCTTTTGTCACTATGAGTTATATTTTAGTATTCTTTGCATGCTTTGATGCTGTATGTGTCTTGTAGTTCTATAAATATTACTGAACTTTCTTTTGTGACGGTGTGAACTTACCTGCTATCACTTTGGTATTTTGTTGTCTTGCTGTTAAAGTTTGCTAGACAGGACTTAAGCAATATTTATCCTGTGGTTAATTTTTTCCTCACTACTAAGGCAAACAACCCTCTGAGTATTCTACTTGATGCTCTGATAATTGAGATTTTCGTAACTTAGGGGTAGGAACTATCCCCAGCTTTATGTGTGTACCATGTTTTGTCCCCTCCAACCCCTTCAGGTGGGTCTTTACCCAACTTGGGTACTTTTCTTTCACACATGTGCTAATCAGTATTGAGATGAAGACATGAGGTCCATCTGAAGATCTCTGCGTTTGTTTCTCTATATAATTTTCAATCTGGTACTCTGCTCTGCCTATTCTAGCCAGCTTGGCTTTCACAGACTCTCTGCTGTGTCCCCTAAACTCAGGGGGACCACATGGCTCTTTTAGAATCCTTCCTCTCTGACCTGCAGTATGGAAAGTCTCTTCACTGGTTCTGCTAGAACAAATGTAGAGCTGAATTCTTATTTTCAGTCTCTATAGATAGGAGATTGTGATTTGAATCATTAGCTGACATTAGGAAATTTCATACCAAGCAATTCTCTTGAAAATTATGACTTCTTGTAAGGAAAGCCAAATCCAAGAACAGTTTCCCTGGAGAATTGGCCAACCTTTAAGTAAACAGGATTAGTCAATAGAGGGTACAGTTATTTGGTGCATTTTTTTAAATCATTTTTTGTTTGTTTCCAAATTGCTCTGTGTTTCTGCAAGTAATTTTCTTAGGTTCAGAATGTTTTGCTTCATTGTTTTCCATATTTTATTTGAATCTGAGAATACTTTGAAAATTTCACCATCTTATGGTGAAAACTTAGGCGCTGTTTTAATTTCAAAATAGTTTTATTAAAAGCGGATTCCAGCATGGGTGTAGGGATTTGATATCATTCTTATCCTTTAATGAAAAAAAGTTTAAAAATTGTTTGATATACTGCTCATAAAAGTGAAGGCATAAGTGTTTGGCTGCTGATAGGAAAACACTACAACACTAGTAGCTCAAACAATGAACTTTGACTTATTATCCCAATTATACAAAATACACAGGCAGGATGCTTTAAAGCTGGTTAATTGAAGGCCAGGTGTAGTGGTGTCTGCGGTCTCTAATCCCAGCATTCAAGGAGGCTGAGATGGGAGGATTGCTTGAGCTCAGGAATTTAAAAACCAGCCTAAGCCAGAGTGAGAAGAGTGAGTCCTTCTCTCTACAAAAAGCTAATAAATCAGCTGGGCATAGTGGCCCTTGCCTGTAGTCCCAGATAATCGAAAGGCTGAGACATGAGGAGTGCTTGAGCTAAACAGTTTGAGGTTGCTGGGAGCTATGATGACTCCATGGCACTCTAACCTGGGCAATAAAGTGACACACTTGTCTCAAAAACCAACCAACCAACGAACAAAAAATACTAGTTAATTCAACTAGGAACTAGTTTCTTTTTGTTTTCATATTTCCATCATTCATGGTAAATCGATTTCATTTGGGGTCATCCTCCCCCATATAAAAGATGTTCACTTCAATCACAAGCATGATTTTCAAAAGTACCTCGTCCCAAACCCAGGATGGCAGTTTCCTTTCATCGCATTAGCCAGAGGTTTATCACTTAGATATATCTAAAACAATTACTGTCAAAACAAAACAAAAACAATGCAGTCATCATGATTAAAGTGGATTAATGAAGATTTATTTCTTGGGTGGGCATAGTATAACCTTCCCTAAGACCTGGATTTATAAATATATTAGGCAGTCTTCTGATTATACAAAGTGGTAGAAAATGGTTGTTTCATAAGCAAATGAACAAAATGAAAACATTTTTAAAAGCTGGGAAAAAAAGACTAAAATATATCCATAAAATCATCGACCTAATGTATTTTCTGTTATTAGACTATCTTTTTTTATATGAACACCAATTTTGGCTTAGTTGATCTTAAAATACACATGTGATTTTGTGTATATCTTTAAAATTCATATTACCCTGATTATTCCCTGCATTACAATCTGGTCATTAGCATTGCCAATTTAATTTTATGTATATCACATATAACATTCAGTAGATGACTGTGCCATCATCACTAATAATGTAATATTGGAAGCCTACATTGGTGAAAATGTAAAGTCATTTTCACTGCTAAAATAAACATGAACATGCACTTAGCTATTTTCATATTTTTATACCTAGGTGTGATTTTATTAATTTAAAAACTGATCTTCCTCTCTAGACAAAGAACATAGAGATGTAGAAAAAATTACTAATTGATAATTAAGTAATATTTTCTTATAGAAGCACCTCTTGAAGTCCTGACTTTTTTCCTTTATCTCTGGCCAATCTATGTAATACAATTATGAATCATTCAAATGTTTAATCTGGAGGATAGCAGTACCAAATTTCTAAGGCAGAAATTACTATAAAATTATGATATTTGTACTTAATTTATAAGGTTTAAGATCCAAGCAACCCAGAAATCTTTTAACAATAAAATATTAATGACTGCTTCTTTCATTTAAAGGTAGTCTTAATCTTTTGCTCACAAACGAAATGAATCCAAGCAAGAAACGTTTCAACTTCCTATCTACTTCACAACAACTTTCTCATCGCATACCCACCCCCATCTCATTAACCTTGCCCAAGGATTTGTATCTTCTACCCCCAACCATTACTTTAAAAGCTATTGTTTTAATGAAAGATACATCTTTTCTTGGGGCCAAAGTTAAACCCTCTTCCTCTATGCCTGGTGTTTATCCTACACTAATTTAATTTTACTTTTTGCTTTTGTCTCTCATTAGTGGCAAAACCATATAAATCCATTCCCTCTATAATATTTTCCTTTCAAATGCTCTCTCTTACTTTTCAGCACAGATTTACTAAGTCATATCCTAAATTGTTGTTTGCTCAGTCTCTGTTCCTCTGCATAACCAGTTCACCTGCTGCCACCACACCATGTTAACAGATTTCTTGCAAGGGCACTAGTGACGTCATTATCACTAAATCCTATGCATATGTGTTAGCCATTGCCTTCTGGAACCTTCTGTGCTTTTGACATTGTTCACTTGGGAAAATTTCTGGAAATAGATTCTTATTGTCCATGACCTCCCAGATTTCCTACTACTTCAGTGGCCATTTATGAACCATTCCAGAGAAAGAATTATCACTTATCTACTGATTCTCGCACTTTTATCTTCAGTAGAGCCTCTATCCTGAACTCTGTGTCTACATGCTAGCCTTCTTATTTTGCATTTCCACTGAAGTATCACAAATACTTCAAACTCAAACTATATCTAAAGCAATATGCTTTTTTCTTTTCGGCTCCCCACCTCAGTGCCTGCATCTATCCCTGACTCTTGGCTAAGTCAGAAGGCATTTGTGTACTTGATTCCTTTCCCCTCATTTGCCTTATCAATTTAACCATAAAATTGTCTTGAATTGTTTCTTGACTTTCTCATGAATCAGCCCATCTTGTACAATCTTATTTTCAATATTATATTACATAGTACAGACACCTCTGATTCGAAAACATGAGCCAGAAGCATCTGATTTTATATTTCAGAATAGACTTCAAATCACACCATAAAAAGTTTCAAATACTCATGTTAGGAGAAATGTTTAATTTTACCTCTTATTTTGTTATGTATGTGTGGTAACTATTTGTCATACTATAATATGAATTATGGAGGATATATATGATAATTTGTCTGAAGATTTTTATACAGGGTGGCCATAAAGTTTGCATGCAATTTAAAATAGTTAACTATATAGTATAGTATATTGCTTACTTGGGTCACTTTGTACTTCAGACACTTGAAAAATTTGTCATTATTTCATCCTTTTTAATAATTTTTTCTAATTTTTTACTTAAGGTTTATTCTTTTCTTCTATGAATATTTATCACAGAAAAATAGTTCTCATTTCATTCAACTTACACATATAAAATTTCTCACACACTTTGCTTACTCTTTGAGTTTATCAAGGTTTCTTTCCAAATTTTCAGAGGTTTTTAATTTTCATTTTACTGAGAATCTACCTTTTAGATATTATGCTTTTTCAGTTTATAATGCTTATCTTATAGAGAGAAATTGTCCACCTATCCACCAGCCCAAATTTTTTGATTTTGGCCATAGTATGATATGATATATTGACACTCATTTTTTTCCATCTTATTTTACGGTTTTCTACAAATAAGAGTCTGTATCTAATTCTTTCTGTTCAGTGTCAAATAGGTAAGAATTATAACTGAAGGTGATGAGATAGGTGATATTCGTGATGTTAAAGACATCAGTAATTTTCTGAATGTAGCTAATAACACAAAAAGTGTTTATTTAATTTGAGGATACTAGACTCTTTGTTTTCACACTTACCCACCCACTTCCATTTTTCGTTTTTGTACTGTTAGACTTGGGATAAATCATAGCAATCATTCTGAAAATAAATGGGGCAATTTTTTTTATTTTTTTATTAAATCATAGCTGAGTACATTAGTGCAATCAAGGGGTACAATGTGCTAGTTTCATATTCAATCTGAAATGTTTTCATCAAACTGTTTAACATAGCCTTCATGGCATTTTCTTAGTTATTGTATGAAGACATTTGTATTCTGCACTTAGTAAGTTTCACCTGTACCCTTCTAAGATGCACCATAGGTGTGGCCCCACCAATTACTCTCCCTCCATCCCAACCTCCCCCCTCCCCTCTCCTCCCTTGCCCCTTTCCCCATATTCTTGTGTTATAGTTGGGTTGTAACCTTCATATCAAACCTTTAAATTAGCTTCATAGTAGGGCTGAGTACATTGGATACTTTTTCTTCCATTCTTGAGATACTTTGCTAAGAAGAATATGTTCCAGCTCCATCCATGTAAACATGAAAGAGGTAAAGTCTCCATCTTTCTTTAAGCCTGCATAGTATTCCATGGTATACATGTACCACAATTTATTAATTCATTTATGGGTTGATGTGCACTTGGGATTCTTCCATGACTTAGCAATTATGAATTGGGCTGCAATAAACATTCTGGCACAGATGTCTTTGTTATAATGTGATTTTTGGTCTTCTGGGTATATACCTAGTAAACGAATTATAGTATTGAATGGGAGACCTATTTTTAGATCTCTAAATATTCTCCAAACATCCTTCCAAAAGGAACACAATATGACTAATAAGTCTGCTGTGATGAAGGTTAAATGAGACATTGAGTGTAAAGCAGTGGCACAATGAAGGTGGTTAATAAATGTTAGTTTCTTTTCCTGCCTTTGAAATCCCCCTTATACTCCAATTCTATAGTTTAACAAATTGTGTGTTTGCAAAGTCCTTTTTTTTTTAATTATTCTCGAAGCCAAGGTCATCTCACTTGCCTTTAGTTGCAGAAGTGTCGGAGTTTCTTAAACCCCAGGTTTCTGCTTCGTTCATTCTTACCAGCATGGGATTAAATGAAAAATATGAAAATATTCCAGTATTGATTTTTCTACTTAGTAAAGTGAGAAGCTTTTTCTAAGTGACTTGATAAGTCCTCTCTGGTTCAAAAAATTGTAATGAAAGTTTTCATTTTTATTTCACAAATAAAAGACTTAAGTTTTCTCTAACTATTTCCCACTTTGCCAATCTAGAATCCCAAATTTATATGGGACAAAATTATTTCATTTCAGGTAAAATAATAAGTATATGGTCTAATAGAATAAGTTTTTCCTTGGCAATGCCATCTTTTGGGGTCAGAAAAGGGGTGTGTTAAGGGGAGATAACAGGAGCTCGAAGCTAAGGGTGTGAAATGGGCTTTGAGTGGCCTCAGCAAGTGTGAAATGGGCTTTGAGTGGCCTCAGCAAATGAGAATACCTGGAGCCATTCCCTCTGTTTTAGCCCCACCCCTTATAGGAGATTCTCCCAAGAAGGAGCTGAGTCCTTTTTATACATGAATTCAGAAATTGAGAGATTAGGAAATGCACAAATGGTGCATTAGTTTACTAGGCCTGCCATAACAAGCACAGCAGACCTGATGGCTTAAACAGCAGAAATCTACTGTTTCACAGCCCTGGAGGCTAGAAGAGTAAGGCCAAGGTGTCTGCTGGGTAGGTTTCTTCAGAGGGCGGTGAGGACGAATCTGTCCCATTCTTGTCCCCTACCTTCTGGCAATTTGCTGATGATCTTTGGTATTTCGTAGCTTGTAGATGTACCACCCCAATTTCTGCCTTCATCTTCACATGGCATTCTCCCTGTGTGTGTTTCCATATACAAATTTCCATTTTTTATAAGAACACCAGTAATTGCATGAAGGCCCACCCTAATGACCTCATTTTAACTTGATTACTACAACAACCCTATTTCCCAATAAGGTCACATTCTAAAGTATTGGGGGTTAGGACTTCAACATATCTCTTTCAGAGAACACAATTTAACCCATAATATATGGTTCACAGCATCATGAGCCAAAAGCTTCCTGGGCAGCATCTATAAATATCCTGACGGCTCAAGCCAGGACAAATGTGCCAGCTTTCCTTACAGCAAAATACAGAGCCTGGATTTTTATCTCCTTTTAAAATTGCCTACTAATTATTGTTATATTACCAATGACCTTTGGGTGCAGCATGCTGAGTACGTGTGATTTGTTTCATTTTTCCTAGAAACAACTCTTAACAAGCTCTGTCTGGATATCTTCAGAGTGGGAAGAAAAAGAAAACAGCAAGTTAATTGAATTGGTGACACTTCAGATGTCTTACAGAAGAAAGTAAGGTTGCATTCAACAGAGGATTATCCTGATTTAAGCAGCACTGACAGTGTTGGTGGATTCTAAAGCTAAGATAAAACTGAAATAAGAGTAACAGAGTGATAGTTTAGAAACAAATTTAAAGTGTGCCAAAGCCCCAAATTGCCAATAACATGATCATTTTCTAATAGTGAAAATGTTTGTTTTGAGATGTACAGCCAGTTGCCAATGATCCCTCTTCTAGAGTCCGTATCATTTCTGTAGGTTGCTATGTAGCAGCATCACCAGGGGCACAGTTTTGTGGCATCACCCCCCAGCTGACCTCTGAGGATGAATGAGCCTACTTAAGAACAGCTGTCTGAGAGGAAAGTCAGCTGGGGCGGGAGTGCAGCAAGACAGTCACAGTAGATAGGAATGCCAACGAAAGGGAGTTTGTCTTCTTGTTCCTTGATGATGTGTAGGAACTATGGCCCACTGTAGAGCTCCCATGGGAGTATAATGGAGTATGGTGAAAGAATTTTTAGGGCAGCTTGACAAGGAATTTGAGAGAAGAACATGTTTGTAATCATGGAGGAAAGTGCCTATTTCTGATTTAGATATCTTAAAGTCAGGAGGCTTACTAGCATAGGCTGTATCTGTAGAGTGTTAAACACCAAAGCAAAGAAAACTTACATGAGAAACATTCATTTCTGAAGCTCCATGTCAAAGGATACAGTAGTTGGTGTCAGGTGCAGAATCTGTAAAGCAGCTCGTGCAGGGCCCAGAGGGAGCCCTACCTAGAAAAAGTGTGCAGCAGAACTGGAGGGAGACCAACTGTCAGACAACTGAACACCTCTCCAAGAAACTACTCTGTCCCTGCAGAGACCACCGCGTCAGAAGCCATCAGGAAAGGACACGGCCATTCCAAGCCAGGGCGATTTCAGAAATGCCTTACGCCACATGGTCCAACATATGAATATTTTCATAAGATGACCTCTGATTCTCCAGTCCCTCTTTCCTTTCCCCAACTTCAGAAAAAATAGACCTAGAAAGAGGGAAGGAAGGGGTGGGAGAACCTGCCATGTTTCCCCCTCTCCCCTCCTGTTTTAAACTGAGCAAGTCTATTTTGATCATTAAAAGTGACCAGAAAATTATAGAATCTGTCCAAGACATTATCAAAGAAAATAAGAGAGGTTTAAGATAGCATAGTTAGAGACAATAATTAGAAGAAATGAAACAGCTAGGGTCAGTAATGCTCTGCCTTATAAACACTCCTGAACTGATAATAATCCTGTTCTCAGAAGAGATTGTCAAGGTTGAAATGCTACACATAACTGAAGATTACTTTTAAACCAAGACCTAAACTTCTTTGTTGACTATTCTCAATGTTTGGCCCTCTACTCATTAAAGAATCATTGTAATGCTATTAAATATTTAGGAATTCCCTGTTTAAATAAAATTTAAAAATATTTATTTAACAAATATATATTGACTGCTTATTATTAGGGGTGTACTTTATTAGGCATTGGCAGTTGTGCATGTTGTGTGTATTTATAAGTAGCTAAAAGAAGTACTACACCAGAGGGTGAACAGAAGTGTGGTGACAGCTTCTAGGAGGAAGCAGTTAACCTCCTTGTAAATCAGCAGAATCTTCACAAAAAGTATGTTAGTGGTTCTAGAACCACTATGTTAGTGGTTCCAGAACCATTAGTTCTGGTTCTTGGAGGAGAAGCATATTAAGCCTAAAGTATGTTAGTGGTTCCAGAACCATTAGTTCTGGTTCTTGGAGGAGAAGCATATTAAGCCTATCGAATCCATGTCAGCCTTTAACAACTTTGCTCAGGTTAGTTTATCAGGTTGTTTTTACATCTGGCTATTAGATGAGACCAGGGCAGGAAAGTTCTGATAAAGGGAAGGAGAAGTGCCAGAGAGAGAAAGTCTTGTAAGGAAAGAGGCCCGGCAGGCAGGGCTCTCTGAGTGCCCTAAGGGGAGGTAGGGCATGTAGGGCAGAGAAGAGCAGCCGGGAGTGGGGCAAATCAAAATTGTGACCTAGATATTTTACAGGCATCTTCCCTGGCTCTATGAATGTATTTCAGGGATCATTTTATCGTCACATTTCATTTAGATGGATCAGACAGACAGGGCAGTCAATGACTCTTGAGACTTAATAATTTGAGACAATGTGTACAAATGTGTACAGCCATTGAACAATAAAACAGGGCTGATTGAGCCCCTAAGGCCAGCCTTGACATGAGTAATTGAGCAAATACAGAAGTACAGTTCACATATACAAAAGTTCTCTTCACTCTTGTAGCTCTCTGAGGTTTGGTGGTCTATTTTTTTATTTTTAAAAGTTCCAGTTTTGATAGTTGAACATTAGTTGTGTGATTCGGAGAGGTCTCTGAGAGATCCTCTTTTTTTTCCTTTTTAATAATCCTAAAACTACAAGATTGGACTAAATTACCACTGTAATCCTTTCCAAAACTATCTATAATTTCTGACTATTGGAATGTACTTCAATCTGTGCTGATGATGCCATAATCTCAGATTCGGAGCACTTATATGAAATTCATTCATTTAAAAACAATTTGGTAAGTGTCTATCAAGAGGACTGCCAAATGAAATATAGAACACTTAGTTAAATGTGATTTTCAGGTAAGGAATGGAGATTTTTTTTTTTAATAGAAATATGTTTCATGTAATATTTGGTATGAAAAATGAAATATATACTTTAAAGTTATTTTTCTCCCTTTGAAATTCAAATTTGACTCTCTCTGCTTTTAAACATTTTTTTTTCTAAATCTAGCATCTTCACCTCTGTGTTAACTTCTAATACAGAAGCTATTCTCTGTGGAAGATAAAACATAGATCTTGCCCTCAGGTCTAGAGGGCGAAATAAGACTCAAATATGAATTACAATACTACAAACTGAAAAGTGGCGAGTTCACTAGAAATATACCGAGAGAGTACTATAAAGTTCACAGGAGAGAGAAATTACTTTCAGCCACAAACAAGGGAAGCGTCAGAACTGGGCTTCAGTGGCAGCAGGGTTAAGGTAGGTCAGTGTGGTGGGGGAAGGAGGAAGGGGATGCCTAGCAGAGCGAATGGCTTCCGTGAAGGCTGGAGGTGGGACAGCACGGAGGAAGAGAGGACACCCGGGTATTTGGTTTGCCCGTGTGGCCAGGGTGGTGACGGGAAATAATAGTAGAACAGGTTGGAAAAGTAAGGTAGGGCCGTCCCAGTACAGCCTGGCCAGAGACCTCAGGAGGGATGGAGGCTGGAAGTCTGAGTAGGCTAAGGAGTTTGACTTAGTGCTTGATTCAGGGCGACACTGCACACCACAAGCAACCTGGGAGAGTGTGAAGGATCATTTCAGACTGCTGGGCAGGCTGGCTCATGCCTGCAACCTCAGGGAGGCCAAGTTATGGAGGTCACTTGAGACCCGAAGTTCAAGACCAGCCTGGGTAACATAGTGAAACCTCATCCGTACAAAAAAAACATTTAAAAAATTAGCTGGGTATAGTGACACATGCTAGCATGAGACCCCTGTCTCTTAAGAAAAAATCATCCCAAACTAATGACATCTAGGAAAAACTTGGGCCATTAGTGTTGCCTTTAACATGTATCTTAAGAAATGTATTAGATTTCT
>CAUYRH010023152.1:0-27498 GCA_963574655.1 Perodicticus potto
AACATGGTATGTTTTTCCATTTGTTAACATCTTCAGCTATTTCTGTTCTTTGAGGTTCATCGTTTTCTTTATAGAGATCTTTTATGTCCTTTGTTAGGTAAACTCCCAAATATTTCATCTTCTTTGGCACTACTGTGAACAGAATAGAGTCTTTGACTGTTTTTTGCAGCTTGACTATTGTCGGTATGTATAAAGGCTACAGATTTTTGAGTGTTGATTTTGTAACCTGAGATGCTGCTATATTCCTTGATCACTTCTAAGAGTTTTGTAGTAGAATCCCTGGTGTTTTCCAGATATACAATCATATCATTTGTGAAAAGTGAAAGTTTAATCTCTTCTGACCCTATATGGATACCCTTGATCTCCTTTTCTTCCCTAATTGTGATGGCTAAGACTTCCATTACAATGTTAAAAAGCAGTGGAGACAATGGGCAACCTTGACTGGTTCCTGATTTGAGTGGAAATGATTTCAGTTTAACTTCATTCAATATGATAGTGGCTGTGGGTTTGCTGTAGATGGCCCCTATCAGTTTAAGAAATGTCTCTTCTATACCAATTTTCTTAAATGTTCTGGTCATGAATGGATGCTGGATATTATCAAAAATGCTGGATATTATCAAAAGCTTTTTCTTCATCAATTGAGAGAATCATATGCTCTTTGTTTTTGAATTTGTTAATGTGATAAATTATATTTATAGATTTATGTATATTGAACCAGCCTTGAGACCCTGGCATAAAACCCACTTGGTCATAGTGTATAAATTGTTTGATGTGTTGCTGGATTCTGTTTGTAAGGATCTTGTTGAATATTTTTGCATCAATATTCATTAGTGATATTGGTCTATAATTTTCTTTTCTTTTTGGGTCTTTTCCTGGTTTGGGGAGCAAGGTGATGCTTCCTTCATAGGATGTGTTGGGTAGTATTCCTTCTTTTTCTGTATTTTGGAAAAGATTGAGTAATATGGGTACTAGTTCCTCATTAAAGGTTTGGTGGAATTCTGGCGTGAAGTCATCTGGTCCCGGGCTTTTCTTTTTAGGGAGATTTTCTAGAGGTCGATGCTATTTCAGAACTTGATATAGGCCTGTTCAACATTTCCACTTGATCCTAGCTAAGTCTTGGAAGGTGCCATGCTTCCAAGTATTGGTTAATTTTGTTCAGATTTTCATATTTCTGAGAATACAGTTTCTTGTAATATTCATTAAGGATTTTTTGAATTTCTGAGCAATCTGTTGTTATTTTTTCTTTACCATTTCTGATTGATGAAATTAGAGATTTTGCTCTTTTTTTCCTGGTTAGGTTAGCTAAGGGCTTATCTATTTTATTGACCTTTTCAAAAAACCAAATTTTTGATTTATTGATCTGTTGTATAATCCTTGTGTTTCCAATTTCATTTATTTCTGTCTAATTTTGGTTATTTCTTTTCTTCTGCTGGGTTTGGGATTGGAATGTTCTTCCTTTTCCAGTTGCTTGAGATGTCCCATTAAGTTGTTAACTTCCTCTCTTTCCATTCTCTTGAGGAAGTCTTGCAGTGCTATAAATTTCCCTCTTAGGACTGCCTTTGCAGTATCCCAGAGATTCTGATAATTCGTGTCTTCATTGTCATTTTGTTCCAAAAATTTGGTAATTTCCTTCTTAATCTCATCTGTGACCCAGCTATCATTCAGCATAAGGTTATTAACTTCCATGTTTTTGTATGAGTATGCAGATTCCTGTTGTTAATGAGTTCAACTTTAATTCCACTATGGTACGAGAAGATGCAAGGAATAATTTCTATTTTTTTAAATTTGCTGAGGTTAGACTTGTGACCTAAGATGCGATCAATTTTGGAGTATGTTCCATGGGCAGATGAGAAGAATGTGTGTTCAGTTTTGTTAGGATGAAATGTTCTGTAGATGTCTGTCAAATCCAAATGTTGTATGGTTATCTTTAAGTCTAATATTTTGTTGCTTAGCTTCTTATTGGAGGATCTATCCAACACTGCCAAAGAGTGTTAAAATCTCTGACTATTATGGAGCTGGAGGAGATCAAGTTCCTCATGTCTGTTAGAATCTCTCTTATAAACTGAGGCGCATTCTCGTTGGGTGCATAAATGTTAATAATTAAAATCCCATCATGTTGCATATTACCCTTAACATATATGAAGTGACCATCCTTATCTTTCCTTCCTTCCTTTCCTTATCTTTTGTTGGTTTAAAGCCTATTGTGTGTGCAAATAAAACTGGAACACCTGCCTTTTTCTGATTTCCATTTGCCTGAAATATAGATGACCATCCCTTCACCCTTAGTCTTTATTTACTTTTAAGGTAAGAGGAGATTCTTGTATGCAGGAGATATCTGGTCTGAGTTTTTGTATCCAGTCAGCTAGCCTGTGCCTCTTTAGAGGATAATTTAAGCCATTCACATTAATTGAAAATATTGATAAGCCTGCTAGAATTTTGGGTACCAAGTTTTTTGAAAGTCCAGTGGCCATTTTTAATCTGTTCACCACTGTGAAAGTTGGAATTTGATCAAAAGTTTCTGAGTGAATTTACTTTTGTGGTGGAGGATTGCACTGGTCATTATGGAAGATAGGTCTGAGAATATCCTGGAGAGCTGGCTTAGTTATGGCAAATTTCTTCAACATGTGAATGTCATTAAAGTATTTAATTTCTCCATCATAAATGATACTCAGTTTAGCTGGATACAGGATCCTGGGTTGAAAGTTATTTTGTTTTAGGAGATTAAAAGTTGATGACCACCCTCTTCTAGCTTGAAAGGTTTCAGCAGAGAAATCTGCAGTCATTCTAATATTCTTCCCCTTGTAGGTTATGGTTGTCTTACGTCTGGCTGCTTGCAGAATGTTTTACTTCTTGTTAACTTTAGTGAAGTTAATTATGATGTGCCTAGGAGATATCGTGTCTGGGTTGAGTCATGCTGGGGTTCTGAAACTGTTTGCTATTGGAATTTCAGTATCTCTTGGCATGTCTAGAAGGTTCTCCTTTATAATCTTATGAAGAAGATCCTCTCTGCCTTGCAAAGCCACTTTGTCGCCTTCAGGGATTTCTATAAGGCAAATATTAGTTTTCTTCGAATTATCCCAGAGCTCTCTGAGAGAATGATCCGTTTTTTCTCTCCATTTCTCTTCCTCTTTGAGAGTTTGGCAGCATTAAAAAGCTTTGTCTTCAATGTCAGAAATCCTTTCTTCTGCCTTCTCCATTCAGTTACTGAGGGAGTCTACTGTATTTCTCAGATCTTTGAGGGCTGCAAATTCTTATCTCAATGTGTCAAAATCTTTGGTGATTTTGTCTTTGAATTCATTGAATTCTTGAGACAACTTTTGAAATGCTCCTTGAATTTCTAATTCCAACTTTGCCTCCATTCTGTTTATCTTATTTGCAATCCAAATTCTTAATTCGATTTCTGACATCTCAATCATTTGTTTATGAATGGGATATTCAGTTGTGTCTGCCATATCAGTCCTTGGGGAAGTTGATCTACTCTGGTTGTTCATGTTACCGGCATTTTTCTGCTGATTCCGCCCCATGATTATTTTACACTGTTTGGCTAAATGAGCAGATAAGGTGAAGTTGGGTTGAGGGGCTCCTGGAGTAGTGATTAACCATCCTTTTGTCCAAGAGCTGGGACTGATGTCTGTACCTTTTCTTCTAGAGCTTTGCAACGGACCCATACAGTGCTATGACCTGAGACACTGGGGACTTGCTTAGTGTGGTTGAGCTAAGTGGCTCTGTCTTGTTTTTAGCTGATCTCTGTCCTACCCTAGTGAATCAGTTACTATGGGTTGAATTCTCAGCTGCGGAGAAATACCAGCAATAAGTCACCCCACCCACCACGGGTGACAACTGGAAAAGGAAAATCAAACCTTCCCACAACCACATACCCAGGGCACCACTTTGGATAGTCCTCAGGTGATTGGTCCAGTTTAAGATGTCCAAATTAATTGTCCCAGTCCCCACCCAGTCTCAAGTGGGAGAGTTCAAAAGGTCTCTGGCAACTAGATAGCAGGGGTCTGCTGGCAGTTTGAGTATAACTCGTTCTGGTGCTCCGTGGAGTCAGAAGGACCCACCCAGCAAATGAATTAGTCTGGAAAGGTTGATGCCTCCTTCCTCACCTTGTACCTCTGTCACACCCAGTCACTGGTAACCACGCAGGGCTGTGACCCAGTTCCCTCCAATGAGCAGATGCTCCAGGGGTTTGTGCCTGCCTGAGTCACAGGGAGATCTGTTTCTCCTTGGCCAGGCCTTTGCACTCTGCCACCATCCAGTAGAGGGAGCTGAAGCCTGACAACCTTGGGTGTTTAATGGAAGCTGGGGCGGTTCACTCAATTCCAGCCCTGCTCCTGATTGATGTTGCTGACACTTATATTTTCACAGAATTTGTGGTTCTGTCATGGCTATATTCCCCTGGGGACCAGATACTGTTTGAGTTCACAGAAACTGTGACTCAGCCCTGGTCTGTGCTGCTGCCTGGAGCTGGTGTGTCTGTCTCCACTGCGGTCTATGTTGTGGTGGGCGCAGTTAGAGCTCATAATCAGTAATCAGTTCTAGCCCTGCCCACCTACTCCTGTCTTAGTTATGATCCCCTGGGGGCCGGGTGCTTCTTAGGTTCACTAAAGCTGTCCTCTGGCTGAGCCCCAACCTAGGAGTATGCTGTCTCTGTGTGCACATCTTCTATTCTCCATCCCTGCCACGCCACACCCAGCCCAGGCTGGTACCACCTCAGGCATACCCTTTACTTATGGGGCCTGCATTTCCATCCCAGATCTGCTGGGCCAGTGTCCGCCACCGGAGAAGATGCACAGCTTTTTCTGGTTGCCCAGAGAGACAGGGAATGTCTGTCCAAAATATCCCCAGCCATGTGAGCTCTATTGTTCCTGCAGGTGCTGCTGCTGCTGCTGCTGCTGCTGCTCTGTACCACTGGGCACTGCCTCTCCCTGTCCCACATGGTTCCTTCAGTCCACCATCTTCTCCCTACTCCCATGTCACAGAATCAGCACAGATCTGCAACAGCCCATGCCCTCTCCACACATCTCAAGAGAATGCCCAAGAATCTGGACTCGATGGGTGACAGGCTTCCAGACCTCAGGGTGAGAGTGGAGGGGAATTCTGGGAGTTAAGAATTGCAGGTAGAGAATATATACAGTTTTATTTAGTTTTATGCCTGGCAGGAGAGTGCCATGGCACCCTAGTAGGGGAAGGAGGTCCAGTTTTTAGAGGATCTCTCCCATGGGATAAAATAGGAGGATGTTTGAACTCTGCTCTTGTTTGTAGAAAGCATACTGTGAGCTGTTTGGTGATGGATGTTGTACCTATTGTTTGTATCCTTGGGGTTGCAGCTCACCTCAGCAGGGTTGATGTGCGTTATTCAACCTTCTGTCCTGGCTCAGCTTCGAACCATCAGCTTACTTGCTAAACTTCTGTCCTTTAACTCTCCTTCTGGATGGGAGCCTCTGTGGAAAGCTGGCTCCAGTCAGCCATCTTGCTTCACCCCCCTTCCTTATTCTACTTTTAAGGACTATTGTGATTATATTGGGCCCACTTGAAAAACCCAGCCGTATCCCTATATTGTAAGGTCAGCTGACTTGCAACATTAATGCATCTGCAACCTTGCCTTGTATTGTAACATGTTCATAGATTCTGGGGATTAAGGTGTGACCATCTTTGGGGGATCGTTGTTCTGTTTACCACATGTCTCATTTCCCAAATTAGATTTTGACGAGGACAGGACTACATGTTATTCTTTTAACTAGAAGGGTATTTTGCTGAAGTAATCATTTGATAATTGTTGAATGGTTGGGTGAATTTGGGCTAAATGCTGAATGAAAATGTCTTTTATTTTCTAGTTTTATTCTCCTGAAAAGGATTTATCCATGTTCCTTCTTTTATACTCCAGAATAATTTTCTTAAGTACAGCTTAATCAAGAATATGATATATCAATTTACTAAAACTCATCTCAGAGCCCCAAAAGATATTATTTCTGCTTATTTAGATTAATTCACGTACTATCAAAGCTGTTGTCATTTCTCTAGGACAGTGCTCTTCTCATTGTTTGATTCTGGAAGTGCTTCACTACTTCAAGAGTTCCTGGAATTTCTGGTGAAATAAGAGTCCAGCAAAATCATCTCTCTGTTTAATCATTGTTAGGAATAGAAATCAGCGTTCTTTTGTCAATAGGACATGGTTGCTGTCTGTTGATTTCCACTCTCTCATCATCTTGAATTTAAAAAAAAAATCAAACAATACATGAATGCAATAGAAAATGGTATTAGCTATTTCCACTCCAGTATAGAATTTGAATAGTATCTTGATTTGATTGTTATTTAGAAGCAACCACTTTATGCTCCATACTCTTGCAAAGCAAAATATTCTTTCCTAACAGGAAGGAAATAATGGTTTTCCTATATTTCCCACAATGTAACATTTCCTGAACCCTGTATTTTAATATTTAGGGACTCAATCAGGGAGTATTTTTGAAGCATTGTGCTTGATAAAGGACATCTAAAACATGAAACACACCTGAAAGAGGCTTAAAATCTGATGGAAATACATACAAAATTGGAGGAAAGGGGCTTCTATACAAAGACTAGAATTCATTGAACCTTTTCTATCAGATGGAAACATATTTGCATCTAATAACATACTACAATCTGAGTGTTTGTGCCCCTCCAAATTCATATGTTGAAATCTAATCTCCACTATGGTCATAGTAAGAGGTGGCGGCCTTTGGGAGGTAATTAGGTCATGAGAGCCACACCTTCACAAATCGGATTAGTGCCCTCATAAAAGATGACTGAGGAAGCATGTTTGCCCCTTCCTCCATGTCAGGACAAAGCAAAAAGTGCCATCTTGGAAGCAGAGAGAGCCCTCACCAGACACTGTGAATCTTCTGGTGCCTTGATGTTGTATTTCCAGCCTGCAGAACTGTTGAGTGTTAGGGTGCACTCCTTTTTGTGAGCAATACATTTCTACCAGTGTAAGGTATTTTGTTATAGCAGCCTGAATAGGTTAAAAATAATAATATTTTGGCCATAATCTCAATTTGTCATGGCAATGGGTTGAAAAGATAGCATGGTTGTATAAAAATCATTGATCCCAAAATGTTTTTTCCAAGGCTTTCACTTTTCTTTCCTATCTATTCATTTAAGTAAAATCAATAAGTAAATCCAACTAAGTTGAATATCACTTCCTTCCCCCATTTAACCTTTCCAGTAAGGCCAAATGCTAATTTCTTTCATTCACACAGACTTTTGCTTTGATCCAAAATCCTTCTGAATGCTTTATCCCTTAAATCTTGGGTTTCATTTATTTGTAAAGGACTACTAATTTATATGAAAGCAGCTGACTTTTACAAGTAAGCTAGATTAAATATTTCTGGGTGACCACACTTATTTGGATTATAGTGGAGGATTCTCTTGTAATTATGTTAATTTCAGCACCTACCCTACTGTCAGTCATCAGCAAGTAAGTGACATGGGTGTGTCTTTTAATGACTTCTGGGTTTCGTTTCATTTTTTTTTTAAAGTTATTGTTGGGGATTCATTGAGGGTACAAGAAACCATGTTACACTGATTGCATTTGTTAGGTAAAGCCCTTTTACAATTGTGTCTTTCCCCCAAAAGGTGTAGCACACACCAAGACCCCACCCCCTCGCTCCTTCCCTCTCTCTGCTCTTCCTTTCCCCACCCTCCCTCCTTCTTTCTCTCTCTGGGTTTTTTTTCTTTATGCTATTCAAGGCAACATGTAAAATAAAAAAACAGAAACAAAGATTCCACTGTATTCCTAGAGTTTGAGCTGTGCAAAGACTTTAAATGTAAATATGTCTTATCGATGGTGGGGAGCTCCTTCCTCTAATTGCCTTCCCTACCCATTACTACTAAAAACATACAATGTAATGAACTGTTTTGCATGGAAAGCACTGTTATGAGTTGTGAGATCCTGATGGATGTGGGTATGTTTTAAAGATTAGTTTTAGAGTCATCATTTACTGCCTCAATTAGAAGTGTGCTTCCCGTGTCCCCTAGTGACTTTTATTTGCATAATGCGTTCATAGCAACAAGTTTTCAAATTTGTAAACGTCTGGTGCCTTGAGCCCTTACAGTAGAAGCTGATCCTTTGCATTTTGACAATGAGCACTTGCTCGTGCAGGCTCTGTTAGGACCAGGTCTTGGTCTTTCTAGAGAATAGAGTGGAAGCTCAGCATCTTTCCTTTAGCTTGCAGACCTGGACTTACAGGGACCTGGGATACACTGAGAAGTGGATGATTCCTAAGCAGGTGTACTTTTCTTTTTGTTTTTAAGGAAGCTGGCCAGTGGCAGCTGGAGTAGGTTTGTTCATTACAGATGCTGCTGGCACTGTCTTAGTTTTCTCTCCAAAGGAGAAATGGAAGATTGGCAAGAAGCACCATAGGGAGAGATGGCCAACATCTAGAGTTATGTATCCCCTTTGTTTCTCTATTTGACCACAGAAGTCTACCAGTTCTATCCATTGTATCTTTTCTTGGTATTGCATTCCCTTTTCCTATGACCAGCTAGAGAACCCTTCACCTCTAGTAGTGTGAAGTTAATAGCACCTGTGATTCAGCGAGGAGAGAGTGATATTCTCCCTGTGGCCCCAAAGCGAGTCTTCAAGAGGACTCCCAAAAGGGAAAGCCCAACAGTAAAATCAAGTGTTAGAGGTTATTTCCCTTCATTCCTGGACTATTGTCTAAGCCTCAGAACTCATTCATGATAAAAGCTACCAGGTATGGTGCTAATATTTGCAACAGCCTATTGAGAACATGCTAATATTTTCTCTCTCTCTTTTTTTCCCTAAGATCAAGCTATTGAGGCACCGAGAAATTAGGAAATTTAGCCAAAGTTACACATGGGTAATAGATTTAAATCCAGGCAACCTGGCTCCAGCACTTGTGTTCTCAAAAAAATCAAGCTACACTGTCACTAGGTTATGCTCCATGCCATCTCCACCCCACCCTTCCAAGTTATGGGAGGTGTAAAGGTGGTCAGGTTTATTGTGAAATAATAGAAAAATTCTTAACTCATAGTTTTTCAATAAGACCTAAAATCTCTCTGCCTGCTTTCTCTTGCCAGCCCCCCAACCCCTCTGGATTTCTGTTTTCACAAACCATTGAGACATCCAACAGACCAAAAGGAAATGTAAATTCATTTTCTTTTCTTTTCTTTTTCTTTTTCTTTTTTTTTTTTTTTTTTTTTTTTTTGCAGTTTTTGGCTGGGGCCGGGTTTGAACCTGCCACTTCCAGTATAGGGGGCCATTGCCCTACTCCTTGCCACAGGCGCCACCCTAAATTCATTCTCTGTATATTTTTCCATCTCCTTTGTCTTTTATAATTTGTTCCTTTAAACCTCAAGTGATTCCTGAGTGTGCAGGAGGAACAATGGAATATGAACAACCAGGCATCAGGATTGGGAACACCTGGAAAAATGTCTGTCCTCAACCTTGCTGGAGGAAAAAAAGGACACAGCATTTACATTCACAATACCTTGTAAATTTGACTACAATTACTTTTGTCCCCCTTAAATTCGCTACCCAGTGGACCTCAGGGCAGGCATTCTACTTTTCTTTCTTTGGGATGCCCCCATATTTCTGCTCTCTTCTCTCTTTTCCCACTATCTTCCCTTCTTTCACTCTCCCCTCTCCTTCTAAAATATAAAACAAACTTATACTTTCACATCCTAATCTTGGCTTAGAGAAATTCTTTTCTTGTCCCACTCTCAGGACCTGCTTAGCTTTTTTGCCACAACCTTTCAGGAGGCAGTAAAGCTATTTCTGCCACTTGCAACCAGATGATGCATGGAAAATAGACCAACCCAAATTCTAGAGGCCATGATTGGGTAAGAAGGCAGTAAGTTTTGGCCTGAACAATGTAAATCATTGGATCTTATCTCCAGCTGTATTGTGTCAGTATCAGCTTGACCAAATACAGAGGATATTTTTCATTAACCTTTCCTTTTTGCAACAGACTGCTAAGAGGGGCTCCTTCTCAGCTCTCTCAGTGTTGCCAAAACTACAAGGGGTTCCAGCCCAGGTTTAGTTGCTCATCACTCAAAGATCCAGTTATTGAGACAATGAGGATTGCTAAGGAAGAAAGCAATTTTTAATATGAAAAATAGCTTACCTCAAATCCCTCTTTCTGACTAATGGAGATGGTAGGCTTTTAAGAAGGGGCTATGAAGGCCAGATGCAGTGACTCATGCCTGTAATCCTAGCACTGTGGGAGGCCAAGATTGGTGGATTGCTTGAGCTCAGGAGTTCGAGACCAGCCTGAGCAAGATTGAGACCCAGTCTCTACTACAAATAGAAAAACTAGCACCAGGTATTCGGGTGGACATCTGTAGTCCCAACTACTTAGGAGGCTGAGACAAGAGGATTGCTGAGTCCATGAGTTTGAGGTTGCTGTGATCTGTTAAGCCACAGCACTCTACCCAGGGCCACAGAGTGAGACTCAGCTCCCCACAAGTCAAGCCCCTCCGCATGCCCTGGGGCAGGTTATGGTGTAACTACCAAGGGGCTACTAGCACTGGGGGAAGGTTGGAGGAGGGAGGAATCTTAGTATCAGTCAGTCTTCCCAGAGGCCTTCAGAAACTCAGCTCCTTTGTCTTACAGAAAATCTACCATTTCTGGGAAACATCTCAAAAGTTCACGTAGTTAAGGAAGAGGATTTTTTTAAAAGCATATGAGGTGGGGTCATTGAAATATTTTCATAGAACCAGTTACATTAATATGGCAGAATGCTTTGAAAACCTTGGGTGATTCCCTAGCATAGCTCCTAACCCATTTACTGAAACCAGGCCAAGTCACAGAATTTACTAGTCAATATTCACAAATTCAGCTATGGAAGAACATATCCCAGGAATATCACTGATGGGGCAGTGCCTTCCTAAGGCTAAAAACAACAGTGGATTTCCATGGGGTTAAAGGTTAAATCTGAAAATAAGGAGGCTCTCAATGACTTAAACAATAGAATGAAAGAATCATGTTTGTTAAGAATTCAAAGGATCTTAAAGCAGTTGTAGGGGGTTGTCCTGAAGCTTGGAAATTGAGTCCAAGTCTAAGTAGACTTGACAAATTGCAGCAATCATCAGGATCAAACAGAGACCCAAGACCTTCTTGCTACAAGACCCACTGTTGAATTTAAGTGTGAAATGATGCAGTCTATGAAAGGATGGTTAAGTTTGAGATTAGGAAATGCAGGACGCTTGGAATCTATATGATTTTATAAAACACTATTATGTTTGTTATTTAAAATATATAACAAACAAGTCACTTTATTCTTATTTCTCAAGGTAGTTTCATAAACTTTTAATGAATTGCTTTAAACCCCTGCCCCACCCCTTATCTTGCTTCTACGCACTCCCACCAACCCTCATTGGCACATACAAAATATAAGTAGTCTTATCTATTGAGTTGTTGTGCTAAGCTATTACTAGTACATTCCTCTCTTGGCCTCAGTTCTAGTAGCTGTGGTATTTGGGGGAGGGTTTCTAGGATATTGTAGTAAAATCAGAGACAGATACAGTTTGTTGTATTTTTGGAAACTATTATACTAATTTTGTAATGACTATTGGCACCAAGAGAGTAGACAATTTGGGTCTCCCATCCAGGTAAAAGAGATACACTTTCCAAAGGTGTATAGTTCCCTTTCAAGTCAGTAACCTTCACCCTTCTTGTCACCATGACAACCTTCATCCCATAATAAGCAATAATTATTAAGAGATGCTAAAGAGGAATGCTTTTTGTGGTATCATTTGTTTCTCTTCCTGGAGCTCATCTGGTGAGCAATTTTTGTAGGCTCTTTGTTCTTTATGACAATTGATCACAGCCATTAGACCTGCATTCCCAGATGGAATCAGATGCTCACCACATCCTGTGCAAGCTTTTTGATCACACTTCTGCCTCTCTATTGTCTAGCATCCACGCAACATGGTCAGGGTAAATGCCCAGTCACACTGACTAACCGACTATGTCTGAATCACAAAAATTAACAAACAGTGCTCTAACACCAAATGAGCTGCAGGATGTCACTGTTCTCCATAGATATGAGCTGTACAAGACCCACCGGAGGAACACAGAGAGTAGATACTTAAGCCAAGTCAGGAGTAAAATTTCTGCTGATTGCAAATTTCTGCCCCTTCTAGCTGTGTGAAATGATTTTTCCCAGAAGGTTTTGATGATTGCTTAAAGCGCTTGCTAGTTTTACTAATGTGATTTGACCTCACTGTGGCTCTGATCACAAATGCTTGTCATTTATCTCATACTACACACAGCTGAGGCAGAGAACTTTATTCTCAGCCAAGAATCTCACAGAAGTTTGATAATTACCCTTTGGCTCAACCCAGTTCCATTTGAGTGTCTCCCAGTTTCAACCTCCCCAATAAATACATATAGTTATGGAGCTGGTGGTTTAGTATATGAAATTGGCAATTGTTCTTCCCCCCTTCTAGAACATTTGTGTGTTTCACATCATTTAGGATAGCTGAATTGGTCAGGGATTTTTATACTAGGTGTCCTAGATTTTTGCAGGTCATGATCTGATCCCCAGGGTTTCTTTATTTCCTGTCTTTCTGGAATCTGTGAGTCGCTGAATGTTTCTTAGCTGTGCACCGGCCTGCCATCCTTACTCTAAAATTGAGGCCTGAGTTGTTGCTGCCTTCCATGTACCAGATATTTTGGAGCCAGGGAAACATGTTTTCTTTCATTTGCAGCCAAGCTTTTTGGGTATAGCATTTTACCTAACATTATCTATGGCCATTTCTTGTATTTAATTGTTATTTGGTTATTATTTATAGAAAAATGACCCACCAATTATGTCAATGTTGAAATTTTATTAAATACGTGGAAATACACACACACACACAGGGTGGCCATAAAGTTTATGTGCAATGGCCATTCTGTGTGTGTGTATATATATGCATATGGAGAGAGAGAGATTGAGATTTGGCAATGTAAATATAACAGTGTGAGCTGGTCAATGACAGTTTGTATATCTCCTTAATCATTTATGTCCTAACACCTTGAAGAGTACCAGCTCATAGATGGCATTTAATAAATGCTTTCATTTAATGAATAAATAAGTAGATAAATAAAAGAATGACTTTGCACTATTAGATTTTCCCCCATTAGTATATGTTCAATAATTTAAAGAACATTTCTATTGTCTTCCCAACATCCTTTCCATCCTCCCCCATGGGAAATAGCAGTAATGCATTTGGTGCCAGGATAAGAGTCACCTCAACTCAAGGGATAATTTTCATCTGGTCCAGGCCTATTTTCTTAGTGTCAGATACCAAACGGGGCACATTATTTTAGGTGTCACTAAGAAAGGATGAGGAAAAATACTAACAACTATAATTATAACTGTAAGATATATTTTACTTTAGAGATATTACAGTATTCAAACTGCATGTCTTCCAATAGATGAGATACAGTGGGTTGGTTCAGAGTGGAGCTCAAGGATTTTGTATGATGGTTTGGGAAATAGATGCCCCTATTTTCAAGAGAGAATGAAGAAGCTTGTAACCCTGAGAGTCCCCGACCATCAACATCTACAACTCTAAAAGGCGGTGGCCCCAGATGTGGCCGACAGTTTCAAGGGCAATATGGAAATCTGCAAAGAAGCTGGGCTCTTGACACAGTATGTCTCAGCATATCTTCAACTCACAACTATGTGAGTTAAATATTCCCCTTATTATTTAAGCCAATTTTAGTTTTACTTTTTAAATTTGGAACCTAAAGCATCCTGATTCAAATATGATTTTTTAAATAAAGGATATTGAGCTCAGAAAGAACACACATTGAGTAGGAGTAAGAATTGTTGGGGAAAAATTCCAAACCATAATCCAGGATTGAATATAAATGAAGGAATGACACGGAAGTACTCTCTCTGGCTATCCTCTCAGATTGTAACTAGGTCTTGCTCTCAAGTCTACTTGGAAGACTTTTCATTAGAGTTGCAGAGGAGTTTCCAGGGAAGTTTTAATAAGAAAATAAATGAGAATTTTCCAATTTGGGGGAACCCCCCCCAAAATTAGCAGAGAGACAGGCTAGTATACTGCTTTAAGCTCAGAAGCTAGAGTCAGGTACCTGAATTCAAATGCTGACTCTTGTTGTTGTTCACTCCTAGGACCTCATACACATTGCTTGCTTCTTTATCTCTTCTTCCTCACCTGTCAAATAGGTCTTATGGAATACCTAGCCTTGGCATCACCAAAAGAATTAAATGCAGTTAATGTATGCAAAGCACATAATGAGTGCCTTATACATGCCAGTCATTAATATAGGAGAAATTTAGAAATCATTTTCAGTTACGTGCCACACCTAGAAGAGTTGGTAATTGGGCAGCCTTAGCCTTGTGAGTATATAAGAATACATTAGTTTATGTGAAAGCTCAAAGATTTTTGTTGATTAAAAAGGAAGCTTTTGTGGCCTGTAAGAGCTACTAGACCACAAGATAGATAATAAGTAAGATTCTTCTTTGTCTAGATTATGTAAATTCTTCTCTTGAGTTTGTCCAGTACAACATTCTGAAATAGAAGGCTTGACATCGCCTTCCTCTCCCGTGGGCTCCTCTATTCTTTCAGCAGCAGAATTCAGTAACTTTATTTTTGCCTGGTTGCTCAGTAACCGCCACTTTGGTGCCTCTTTCTAATTCATGCTTCTTCTGTTCTCTCTCTTCTCTTTGTTGAAAGAAACAACTTTAGTGGCCATTAATTCAGGCTCCCATCTATGGCTATGAATAAAGAAATCGCTGTTATGTTTGAAAACATTTCGATTTGCTTAAATGTATTATAAGATGCTATGTTTCAAAGAAAGGTGCTAAGGTCTGAGTCAAAGCCCAGGGCTATCTAATCTTGTGTGTACTTCTTAAGAGGAAGGCCAGGTATAACAAATCCATCTCCAGGTATCTTGAGATCTAGGACTTTTCTGCATAAAGTGTGGGCCTCAATACAGCCAGGGCATCACCTGGGAACATGTTAGAAATGAAAACTCTCAGCATCACTCCCCTCCCCTATTGAACCAGAACCTGCATTTTAACAGTTACTTCCAATAGCTGTAAAAGTTGGAGAAGCACTGCTCTTTTGGGAACATTTCTGGACAGAGGTGGAGAACTAACTGTAGAGCTCGTCTTCTGGTTGGAAAAAGGCCTCTTTGTGATTTTATGCTGATACCTGTTCATTATTCATTTTCTGTCTTTTGCATTTTTCTCCTTTGTCACTGAGAGAGAAAGCTATGATTTATTAAGAGAGAAATGAGAATGATAGAGACCCACTGGTGATAAGGAATGGTGTGGAACATTAGGGATAGGCAGGGAAATAAGTTTTCTGCCACAGAAAACGCAAAGCCGTAAGGAGGGCAGCTACTTCATTCTCCTCTAGTCTTAATGAGACCCAGGATTAGATTCAGGAGCTGTTAGCAATGAGGGAAGTTCCTGTGCATCTTGAGATGCAAGGGAGTGGGGTTAACAGACCAAGGGAACAGTTCAAATGGACTGTCACAGCATTATATCCCAGGAGGGGCTAAAGCTGGGAGTCAGGCTTGAACTGGAGTGAATGGTTTGGAGCAAAACTCTGGTAGGCACAGAGTTGAAGAATTTGCAGAGAGAAGGTTGAAGTCAAGAGACAGAGGAAAGAACTAAGAAAAAGATTTAAAGGTGCTATGGTTTGGATGTTTGCCCTCCAAAACTCATTTTGAAATTTGATCCCCAGTATCAGAAATGGGGCCTAATGGAAGGTGTTTGGGTCATGGGGGCTGACCCCTCCTGAATGGCCTGGTGCCCTCTTTGCAGTGAGTTCTTACTCTTAGTTCCTGCATCTTCCCCTACCCTTTGTTTTTTCTCTCACTATGTGATCTCTGCACATGCCGCCTCCCCTTCACCTTCCTCCATGAGTGGAAGTGGCCCAAGGTCCTCACCTGATGCAGGTGCTGGCACCAAGCTTCTTATACAGACTGCAGAACTGTGAGTCAAATTCACCTCTCGTCTTTACAAATTACCCAGCCTCAGATATTCCTTTATACCAACACTAAACGGACCAAGGCAAAAGTCTAAAGCAATAGTCAGAAACAAGAAAATCCCTGGGAGTTTAAGACATATAAAATAAGTAAAGTAGGAGATATGGGGCATTAACTAATAAGAATATCTTCTTTGCTCAGCTACTGATGTGTCTTGACAAGTGCAGGACATTGATCCTTGTGTGTGACTGGTCAGGAATCTGAAGTTATGAAATGGGAGCTGCTGACTAGAGTTAGGAGAGAGAGTTATCAAGAGAGGTGGCGGCTGACCCAGGAGCTATTGAGCCAGGTAGACCTGTGGTGTGGGTGGCAGTGGGGCAAGGCTGGGTGGGAATGAAGTCCACTGGGTTGAAGAAGCTAGAGTGAGAAGGGTTTGATGCAGGAGCCCTGGATTCCCTGCAATGCTGCTATGTTTAGCCAAGGAGCAAAAAATTTCTGAAGGATTGGTGGGGTCAGACGAGCAACAGAAGGAGGTCAGCTCAGGTTGAAAGGGGAAGCTGGAGTCAGGCAAATGAGACTGTCCACCTGGGATGCTGGGATTTTACCATTTGTTCTCTGTACTCTTTCTTAGAGCCTGATAGGCACAAATGACCCTGACCATAAATCATTATTACAAAGGAGGCCAGAGGCTTGCAGAGAACAAGAGCAAGATACTGTAAATCAGTGAGACTTGGACTGAGGCTTAGTATATTCCATTGTGTAAGTCTTAACCCAAAGAAGATGATATTATTTTGAATATAGGACAAAGAAAGCTATCAGGAAAATTTTCAGGCACTGCAATCAGACACACTGGAGCTTTGGAAAAGTTATCTGTGAGCTTTAGTTTCCATGTATATCAAATTGAGAAAACCCTACCATTATTTGCAGGGTTGTTGAAAATGTTTACATGTGGTATGTCTAGCACAGTCACACCAACACACAGTAGAGGCTTGCTAAATTATAGCTAAATAACTACGGAGAGGAGAAATTATCTGATGCCTGAACTGTCTACCTACTATTGCCTCATTATGGAAATTTCATTCTTTTTGCATTTGATGATACTATTTTTTTTTATTTACTGCATAAATATAATAATTCTATTTCTGGCGAGTAATGAATGGAGACAGATTTCTAAGTTAAAAATATAATTGAGGGTGGCGCCTGTGGCTCAGTGGGCAGGGCGCTGGCCCCATATACTGAGGGTGGCGGGTTCAAACCTGGCCCCAGCCAAACTGCAACAAAAACTAGCCGGGCATTGTGGCGGGTGCCTGTAGTCCCAGCTACTCGGAAGGCTGAGGCAAGGGAATTGCCTAAGCCCAGGAGTTGGAGGTTGCTGTAAGCTGTGTGATGCCACAGTACTCTACCATGGGCTATAAGGTGAAACTCTGTCTCTACAAAAGAAAAAAAAAAAAAATATATATATATATATATACATACATACATATAATTGATAGAGAGGGAAATTGGACTCTTACCTAGAAAACTGCAGACAATACAGCCCTAAGGAACAACTCTCATCTATTGCCCCTTTCCCTGTTGGAGGGCATAGAGCCTCAGGGAAAATAAGAGCCTCTGAAGTGCCAGCCCTGAAAATCCCTGTCTACAAAGTGAGGGCAGACATATTCAGCTTAAATCAAAGAGCTGCTATTTATTTGGTGAATTATGTATAGGGCCAGCTACTATTTAAGTTAATGGGTGGGTATAGGTTAGTGTCCCTACCTGTTCCAGACAAGATATTTGCATTTCCACAGGGGTCTCCAGAGAAAAAGGCCACCATTCAAAGCAGTGACTCTTAAGTGGGAGTTTCTGATGCTGTGGCAGGTACATGGGAGAGCAGTTTGGGGACAGGGAAGCTTTATGATATATCTATCCTTGGTGTGTTTGAGCATTCCATCTCTGGGTGACCCTTTTTTCTGCCAAGGTAATCCTAGACTTCCCTGACATCAAGGGGGTGGGTGTGGGTTCTTCTCAAGCTATTTTTCTTCTCTTTTCTCTTCTTTTCTTTTCAAGACAGGATCTCCCTAGGTTGCCCAGGCTGGAGTGCAGTGGCTACTCACAGGCGTGATCCCACTACTGATCAACACAGGAGTTTTGACTTGTTCTGTTTCAGTTGGTCCCATCTTCCTTAGGCAACCTGGTGGTCCCCTGTTCCTGGGACGTCACAATATTGATGCTGAATTTAGTGCAGATACCCATCCTACAGCCCAGAACTCCTGGTCTCAAGTGATCATCCTGCCTCAGCCTCCCCAGTAGCTGGGACTACAGGTATCTGTCACTACACTGAGCTCTCAAGCTATTTTCTAGCATGAGATTTTAGGTTCTGCAACAGAGCTATCTGAATAATCTATAGCTTATCACACACACAAAAATTAAAGACAAATTCTCCCTTAAAAAGTAAGGAATTAAAAAGAGAAGGGGGCCGGCTGGCCTTTTGATAGTACTCACTATCAAAGTATATCAAAGTATAGTGAATTCACTCACAGTATATAAGTATATTTCCTTTTTGGCCTTTTATTTATTTATTTTTATTTCAGATTAATATAAGGGTACATACGATTGGGTTGCATTGTTTGCATTTGTTAGGTAAAGTCCTTAACCCAGGAGATATGCCTTATAACCCTACATTGTACGATATGTAAGAATGTACTGCACAGCCCCTCCTCTTCACCCCTTCTTGAATTTAAATGTGTTTTTCTCGCTTGTGGGCGTGTAGTTTTTCATCTACTAGTTTCATAATATTGAGTACATTGGATGTTTACTTTTCCATTTTTATTATACTTTCTTAAGAGGGTGTTCTCCAAAGCCTTTCGGGTAAGTGTATTTCTTTAAAAGCTATTGTTCTTTTTCTGTAAAAGAAATTAGACAGCTTTGAGGTTCTGGTGCTCTCTTCTTTTTCAACAAAAACCCTTTAAAACATAGCACTCTTGGCTACACATCCATTTTCAAGTAAGCTGTGGCCTTAATCAATAAATTGATTTTTATTTTAATAGGAAGGAAACGCTACTTTTCTGCCAAGGTCATCAATCTGGTTGACCCTTAGAATGTGTTAACTACAATTGTCAAAGGAATTGGAAGCCATTGTTTTGAATATTAGATTACTTGGTCAATTATAATGTGATTCTTCAGATCACACACTTTTGTATCAGACAAGTCCCTTGCTACTCAAGTTGTTATTTTATGAGAATTAATGCCAAACAAATTACCAATGACTAGCCAATTTATTAAGAGATGGACCTTGCTCACAAAGAGTCCCTGAATGGCTATGATTCAGTGGTCTTTGTTAGATCCAGTTCTTTCCTCCTTATTTGCCATGACTCATCAGCTTTGATGGGACAAGTCCTGTGATCATTTTTACTTTGTTTAGTCCTTTCTAAAGGAAATTGCATCAGACTTTTATTTTAACTTTCCATTGCATGGGATCATATCTCTTGAAGGGCTTTTGCTTCTTTAAAAAAATATTCTAGTTCATGGAAACAGTTGCAAATTACACTTGCCAAGCAAATAATGTTTTTCCTGTGTACAATGAGTAAAAAACGAGGCACGTAGGTTGATACATACTGTGGCTGTTTCTTAAAAAGTATCTGGAACTTTGGAAAACAAACTCTGAGTAAATGGCTGCATTCTTGTAAAGTTGCTTTATGGAAATATTCCAGTTTGGTCCTGGGTCTTACAAATTAAGTCTGTTTGATGATGGTATCAATGACATCTACCAGTGCACATGTTTTTATTCCATCATGCTCTGATGCGTGCTGAGAACAATCTCATGTGATTGAGGCTTCTTATTGGTTATTCCTCCTAGAAAACTCCAAGGCTGAAGTCTTTCCCTGTGATTTAGAAGGGTTTGGATACCCTTGTTTAAAAGAGTAGAATACATTAAATCATGTTAACTGTGAATGTGAGAAGAGAATTATATCTAAGAATACTGCAGCATATCTGCTTTGGCAAGATTGAAATATCTAGGGCATTTCACTTGTTTAAAAAAACAAAACACAAAACATTTGGCATTGAAAACCAATTCAAAGAATATATGCCACTTGTTTTAGTGGGGAAAGAAAAAGAAATACTTGTGGTAATTACTGCAGGAGAAATCTAAACTGAATCACTGAAGTAATGAAATGGTTATTATGAACACTATAAGACAGGGCTGTTAGGAAAATGCAATCTTAATGAGCAGAGTTGTGTTTGTAGAGAGTAATTATGCCCCACAAATACAAAACTTTATTTTGAAGCAATTAGAAAAATTAGGGAACAAAAGAAAAGAATGTCTTTAAGCTCTTAATTCACATTAGGGTCAATGTGTTTTCAGTGTTGTCAGAAATTCAGGGTATGTAGAACTGGAATGTTCCCCTTTTCTCCTCTCTATACCTGGCCCCCAACATCTTATCCTGGGATAGGTCCCTGTTTATCCCTGTAGTACTTATTCTTTGTAGCACTAAGCTCTTTTGTAATTATTGCTGTATTGAAAAAATGATAGTGAAATATGTCATATGTGCAAAAGAATGTATAGGGCAGTATGGTTTAAAGAAAGGTAAAGTTAAAACCTAGGCACCCACCACCTAGTTTCCTTCATGCCACTCCCTGAATCCTGTTTCCTGGCCACTGCATTCCCCTGAATTTCATGTTAAAATCATTTGCTGTTCATTATGGTCTTAACAGGCAGATCTGTATCACTAAACAATGTACCATTTAAATTTGCCTCTTTGATCAAGATTATGTTTTTAGACTTATCCAGTATGATGTATCTTATGAATGTAAATATGAATATAATTTATCTATTCTATGGTTGATAGATGTTTATTCTCTGTTTTTTTCTTCTGTTTTTAGAAAGAATGTTTCTCTAAGCATTTCTGGTTATCTTCTAGAGTAAATTTGCAAGCATTTTTCTAGGGTATATACCTAAGACTGAAATTGCTGACTCACAGAGTGGGTGCACATGTAACTTCACTAACGCCAAATTGTATTCCAAAGGAGGGGTGTGCATTTCCATTCTCATTATTGTGGGATGAAACCTTTATCACTCTATACCTCATTGATGCTAGGGATTATCCAAATTTTCACTTTTACCAATCAGGTGGTGTGAAAAGACATTTCTTGTGGTTCAAATTTTTGTTTCCTGTTTCCTCATGAGGCTGAACATCATATGCTTATTGGTCAACATGATTTTCTCTTTTCTGAAATACCTCTTCACGTCTCGCATTTTTTCTGACTAGTCCTTATTTTAGGGGATTTGTTTATATTACGTATTCTGGATAATAAGCCCTCATCTCCTCTATATGTTGCACATATTCGCTTCCGGTTTGTGGCCCATATTTTCACTCTTTTGGGTAACTTTTGACAAATGAAAGTTGTTAATTTTAATATAGGTAAATTTATCCACATATTCCTTTATAGTTTTACATCTTGTTTAAGAAATCCGCCATACTCCAAGATTACAAGGTATTTCTGTATTTTCTAAAGGTTTCTGGTCTTCTCTTTAATATTTAAATCTTAATACTTTGTGTATGGTGTGTACTTGTGTATGCATGGTACATTTATACTATCTGGTCCTGGTGATTTCACTATGGAGGATTAACTGCTGCCTCAGTTTTCTTTTATATTCATAAGACTATTCCAAATTTTTAGAACAGACAAAAACCCTTCTATTTGAGTATTTTTGTTGGGTTTCTTTTTGCAGGAATTTGTCAATTTTATGTAATCTATTTCAAATTTGTTTGCATAAAACTGCAAAGTCCTCTTATTTCTTTAATCTCTGTAGCACCTTTGAGTTCTTTTGTTTATTCCTAATATTTTAAAATTTGAGCCTTCTCTGTTTCATCTCTTTATTCATTTTGTCAGAGACTTGTCTATTTTATAATCTCTCCAAAGAACTAATTTATAACTTTGGTCCTATTTTTGGTTTGTTTCCTATTTCATTAATTGGGGTTTTTTTTATTCCTTCCCAATTTTGGCATATGGATTTTTATTATTTTCCCCTTAACTTCTTAATTTTGTTAATTAGCTGAATAAATTAGGGGGTTCTTTTCTAAAGTAAGCATTTTACTATAACTGTCCCTCTAAATGCTGTAATTCCATCTCTCAGATTTTTACCTTTTATATACCTTTTAATGAAGGGTAATATACATGTAGAATGGTGAACACATCGTACCTTTACAAATGGATGAATTTTCACAAACTGAACATACTCATTTAACTATCACCCTAAACCCATTTCAAAATTTTTATTTTGTAGACTGGCTATTTTTATTCAATTCTGAACATTTTCTGATTTTTATTATGTTTTTTTTCTTTGACACATTGTTTACATGTGTTTCTTAAACTTATGGACATAGCTTTTTTTGCTAGTTATCCTCATCACTAACTTTTAAAATAATTATTCAAAAGCTAAGACATGGTCAGTGAACTACTGCTCCCAGGTTGACACAGTTTTTGTAAATAAAGTTTTATTAAAACTCAGCTGTACCAGTTTGCTTCATTGTCTATGGCTGCTTTTAGGCTATAATAGTGGTGATGAGAGAGACCATCTGGCCTACAATGCCTGCTCTCTGTCCCTTTTTAGAAAAAGCTTTCCAACTCCCTGGTGTAGGAAATTAGTATGTATGACCCTAGCATGGACCAATATTTTTAATATTTGAAGTGTACTTTTTATTTGTTGGAGATGATATTCTATGTTTGCTCTTTAGATCAAGCTTGCTAAATATGATATTCAAATTATCTTTTTTCCTGACTTTTGTCTGCTCAATATATAATGACTAAGGGATATTCACATTTTAAAATGTAATAGAATTGACAGTCTTTCTTTGAAGTTATGTCAATTTTGCTTTATATCTTTTGTTATCCCATTTTTGCTTTTATATTATTAGATTAGAAGGGGTTTATATTAATGTGAGTTGATCCTTTTATCTTCATATAGTGAACATTTTTTATTACCAATATTCACTTTTTTCCCTTGATGTGTGTCTTGTCTGATATTAATGTAGCTATGTTTTGTAATTATTTGACTTCAATTTCTGTGGCGTTCATGTTTTAACTGTGTCTATTACAAGATATATTAGACTGAGTTTTGTTCCTGTCTGATATATTTTGCTTTTTAATAAGCAAATATAATTCCTTCATATTTATTTTAATTACTGAAATATCTTGACTGCTTTATCATTTTATTATGCATTTGTTTATTAACATTATGTTTCTTTCCCCTACCCTGCCCTATCCTGCATTCTTTTCATTTGGAATGATATATTTTGGTCCCTTTTTTTTTTTATTTTTTGCAGTTTTTGGCCAGGGCTGGGTTTAAACCCGCCACCTCTGGCATATGTGGCTGGTGTCGTACTCCTTTGAGCCATAGGCGCTGCCTCTTATTTTTTTTAATACATTTTTGACCTCTATTAGATTTGAAGTTATGGATTCTATCTATTTTGATTGCTAATTCCAGATATTTTGCCATGTGCATGTTACAAAGTTAACACTCAGCCATACTAGTGAAAAATAAACTTAGAAATTTTTGACTCCAATTAACGCTTCCAACTTACATGTTACTGTAAAGCATTTTAGATGTATGTTTATAACACTACAACTTATATATATATGTATACATACATACATATATATATATATATATATATATATATATGTTTTTTTTTTTTTTTTTTTAGAGACACAGTTTCACTTTATCACCTTCGGTAGAGTGCCGTGGCGTCACACAGCTCACAGCAACCTCCAGCTCCTGGGCTTAGGCGATTCTCTTGCCTCAGCCTCCGAGTAGCTGGGACTACAGGTGCCCGCCATAACCCCTGGCTATTTTTTTGTTGCAGTTCGGCTGGGGCTGGGTTCGAACCCGCCACCCTCAGTATATGGGACTGGCGTCCCACTCACTGAGCCACAGGTGCTGCCCCAAATTAGATATTTTTTATATACTCGATGTTTTACCTACACTTCTTTACAAATTCCGCACTACTTGTTTCTGTGTCTCAGACTTTATATCACTTTTCCTTTGCCTATCTATGCTTTAGAACTTTCAGTAGTATTTGTTGTGAGTATATCCTCTCTACTTTTGTCTGAAAATACACTTATTTCACTGTATTATTGAAAGATAATTTTTTTTATATATAGAATTCTAGGTGAAACTATTCTTTTCTCTCGCCACCATCTTCTGCTTTCTGCTGTTCTATTGGATTAAACACTTAACAGTCAAGTTGCAGCTCTTATAGGTCAACTATCTTTCTTTGTCCCTATCTTCTTTTGAGATCTTCTGTTTCTTTTTGTTGTTATACATATCCACTAGGATGTATTCAGTAACAGATTTATTTTTATTCTGTTTGGAATTCGTTAAAATACCTGCATGATAATATTAAGGTATTTTTCAAAAATTTTGTAAAACTCTCAGCCATTTAGCTCTTCAAACATTATTTCTATCCACTCTTTCTAGTTTCTCTTCCTTAAATCTGACTAGATGAATAAAACCACCTTGCCTTATGCGTCATGTCTCTTGTAACATCCATATTTTCATATTGTCAAATTTTTTGTCCTCTAGGTTATATCCAGAATAACTTGATTGCATGTCTTCAGTTATTAAGCTATGCCAAATTCGCTGTTTCATCATCTCTAAAAAAAAAAAAAAAAAAGTAGCCAGGTGTTGTGGTGGGCACCTGTAGTCTCAGCTACTTGGGAGGCTGAGGCAAGAGGATTGCTTGAGACCAAGAGTTTGAAGTTGCTGTGAGCTGTGATGCCATGGCACTCTTCCAAGAGTGAAAAAGTGAGACTCTATCTAAAACAAAAAAAGAAAGAAAAAAGGGGAAAAAAAAGAAAAAAAATATCTGTCTACTAAGGGGTTTTTGTCTATTAAATTTTTAAATTAACTATCATATTTTCTTTTGCTACTTTTATAGATTTATGGGGTATATGTGCATATTTGCTTCATGTATAAATTGCATAGTGGTGAAGACTGGACTTTTGGTGTAATCTTTACCCAATCAGTGTATGTAGTGTACCCATTAGGTCATGTCTTATGCTATACTATCCTGCCACTCTTCCAAGTCTCCAGTGTTTATTATTCTACACTCTATGACATGTGTTACTCATTATTTAGCCCCTACTTGTAAGTGATAACATGCAATATTTGATTTTTTGTTTGAGTTATTTCATTTAAGATGATGGCTTCCAGTTCCATTCATATTACTGTAAAATCATGATTTCATTCTTATTTTATGGCTGAGTAGTATTCTAGGATGTATAAATACCACATTTTCTTTATTCAGTCAACAGTGAATGGACACTCAGGTTGATTCCATATCTTTGGTATAATGACGAGATCGGGCACGTTCAGGGTGGTATGGCCATAGACTACATTATGAATAGTGCTGTAATAAACATTCGAGTGCCAGGTATCTTTTTGATGTGATGATTACTTTTTATTGGGTAGATACTATGTAGTATAGTTGCTGGATCAAAAGGTAGGTCTACTTTATCTCTTTCTGAAATTTCCATGTTGTTTTCCATAGAGGTTGTACTAATTTATATGCCCACCAACAGAGTTTAACTGTTCCCTTTCTCCACATCCTCACCAACATTGACTGCTTTTGACTTTGTAAAAATGGCCGTTCTGACTGCAGGAAGATGGGTATCTCATTATGGTATTGATTTTCATTTCTCTGATTAGTGATGTTGGGCATTTTTTTCATATTGATTGGCCATATGTATATCTTCTTTTGAAAAATGCCTGTTCATATCCTTTGCTCACTTCTTAATGGGGTTTATTTTTTCCTGTTGAGTTCCTTGTGGATTCTGGGTATTAATCCTTTGTGAGTGTAAAATTTCTAAATACTATGTATTTTCTCTCATTCTGTAAGTTGTTTATTTACCCTATTGATTATTCTGCTCTGGAGACCTTTTTAGTTTATCCCATTTGTTTATTTTTGTTATTGTTGCATTTGCTTTGGGTGGGTTTAGACATAATTTCTATGCCTAGTCAAATGTACAGAGGAATTTTTCCTATGTTTTCTTCTAGAGTTATTATAGTTTCAGCTCTTATATTTAAATCTTTTGTCTATCTATTGGCCTGCTGCCCTCAGCAGCCAGGAACTCTGCTGGGACTCCAGCCAGGCACCAATATGTGCCTAGCCTGGCCTTGGCCTGCTGTCCACTGGGATCCCCGCCCAACTCCAATCAGTGCCCCAGGCCCGCCACCCACAGTGGCCAGGAACTCCACTCTGCCGGGACCGCCACGGGCCCCGATTTGCACCCCGCTGGGTGTTGGCCCACAGCCAGCAGCGGGCAGGAAGTCCACTGGGACTCCCACAGGGCACTGATCTGTGCCCCACCCAGCTTTGGCCTGCCACCTGCTGGGACCCCACGTGGCTCTGATCTGCACCCTTCAGGACTTGGTCCTCTGCTTGCAGCAGCCAGGGACTCTGCCGGGCTGCAGCTCACCGCCTGGCCTGCTGTGGCCAGGAACTCTGCTGGGACCCCTGTGCCGGGCCTCTGCCTGCCGCCTGTACCAGCCAGGGACTCTGCCAGGAACCAGCCAGGCCTTTGCCTGCCTGCCTGGGCCAGGAACTCCGGGAGCCACACAACCTGCCTCCTCCCCTACCCTCTCTGCCTCTGCACCAGCGCTGCCCGTCTGGCCAGGGACTCAGGAGGCTGTGCAGCCTGTGCCCTCCCCCCAGCCAGAGACTGCTGGAGGCATGGGATCCCTTTGCAAAAGTCACCAGGTGCCCCATCCCACGCCCTGCTGCTTGATCTTGGGTGCAACACTCCGGAGCTGCTCCTGCAGCCAGAAGTCCCTGGGTGAGGCAGTCCCAAAGGAGCTACATAGGGTCACTACCTACAATGACCCAGCAACAACAGAGTGATCCTGCCGGGATCTGATCTGGGAGAGACACCTCCCCAATTCTGAGGACGGCCATAGGCAACAGTGAAAAATAATCATGAGGCAGAATCAACAGAAAAACTCTGACAATATCAATAATCAGAGTAGATTATTAACTCCCCCAAGGAACAACAAGGTAGATACAGCACAAGATGCCTTGCATAAGCAAATGGCTGAGATGTCAGAAATGGAATTCAGAGTCTGGATAGCCAGTAAGATCAGCGGAATGGAGGAAAAGATGGAATTAGAATTTCAGGCAGTAATCCAAGAGATCACCCAAAAGATGTCTCAAGAATTCAACAAATTCAAAGACAAAATGACCAAAGACTTTGACACATTAAGACAAGAAGTTGCAGCCCTCAAAGATCTGAGAAATACAGTAGAATCCCTCAGTAACAGAATGGAGCAAGCAGAAGAAAGGATTTATGACATGGAAGACAAAGCTTTTGAACACTCCCAAACTTCCAAAGAAGAGAAATGGAAAGCAAAAACAGATCATTCTCTCAGACAGCTCTGGGATAACTCGAAGAAAACCAATATTCGCCTTATAGGGATACCTGAAACGATGAAGTGGCGTCACAAGGCACAGAGTCTCTTCTTTATGAGATTATGAAAGAGAACTTTCCAGACACACCAA
>CAUYRH010023153.1:0-28042 GCA_963574655.1 Perodicticus potto
GGCGCCTGTAATCCCAGCTACTTGGGAGGCGGAGGCAGGAGACTGGCTTGAGCCCAGGAGTTGGAGGTTGCTGTGAGCTGTGATGCCACAGCACTCTATCCAGGGTGACAGCTTGAGGCTCTGTCTCAAAAAAAAAAAAAATTATGAATTTAAAACTGCACAAAGAGAATTAGAATCTCTGGAGCAGGACCAGGAATCTGCATTCTACAAGTTCCAATGATAGTTATATACACCGAGGTTTGAAATCGTAGCTATTTAGGTGGTGGGGAGGCCTTGAATAGTACAATGTAGTATCATGACTTACTAAGATACCTACTTTCCAGAGACTTATAGGGGATCTGTTGGGAATGTTTCCCAGAAAGCAAGCATACTATAAAAAGAAACTACTGCAGGATCAGTGCCCATAGTTCAGCAGTTAGGGCGCCAGCCACACACACTGAGGCAGGCGAGTTTGAACCTGGCCAGGGCCTGCTAAACAACAACACCAATTGCAACAAAAAATTACTGGGTGTTGTAGCAGGCGCCTATAGTCCCAGCTCCTTGGGAGGCTGAGGCAAGAGAATCACTTGAGCCCAAGAGTCTGAGGTTGCTGTGAGCTGTGACACCATGGCGCTATACTATGGGCGACATACTGAGACTCTGTCTTAAAAAAAAAAAGCTACTGCAGTAGTCCATGTGAGGTGGCCTGATTTGAATGATGTGATGCGTAGGAGGAAGAAGGTGGAACTTGGTGAACAATTTAAACTCCCAGCTATTGACATGAATGTGAGGTAGTAGAGTGGTTAGTTAAAGCTATGGACTCTGGAGCTAGACTGACTTGGGTTCCAGCTCCAACACTGTCACTTTCTTATATCTGCAATATTGGCTGAGTCACTTCCCACACTGGGAATTAAGGCTCTAATATATAAACTTTTAGGGGATGCATTCAAACCATAACAGAGCTCAAAAGCCTAACTGCTCAGTTTGAATCCCAGCCTGCTGTTTATTAGCCATATGACTTTGGGAAAGTTATTTAACCTCTCCTGCCTCAGTTTCTTTATCAGTAAGACGGGATGATATTAATGCATACCTTGCATTAGGATCAAAATAATGTTTCTAAACACTTTGAACAGTGCAGGCACTGTTCTGAGGACTCCGCAAATGTTGACTATTGTTGTTAGCATTATCAACCAAGATAAGGAAAGTATGGTAAAGAGTGAAGAGTGTTTCAGTTGTGTGTTTTCTTTTTTTTCTTTTAAATAGTTTAACTCTGTTGCCTAGGTTAGAGTGCTGTGATGTCTGCTTAGCTCACTGCAACCTCAAACTCCTGGGTTCTGGTGATCCTTTGTCTCAAGCCTCCTGAGTAGGTGGGACTCTCAGTGCCCACCATATGCCTGATGTTTCTGTTTTTCTTTTCTTTCTTTCTTTTTTCTTTTTTTTTTAAGCAGAGACAAGGTCTTGTTCAAGCTGGTCTCAAACTTCTGAGCTCAAGCAGTCCTCCTACCTTGGCCTCCCTGAGTGCTAGAATTACTGGCGTGGGCCACTGTGCCCAGCCGGTTTCAGTTTTGATCATGCAGGTTGAAGTGCATAGTAGACAGTTTGGAAAATGGGTTTCCATGGAATTCAAAGAAGTCTGGGCTAAAGAGATCAATTTGGAAATGAAAAGTATAGAGAAGTTACTTTTAAATCATGAGCTTCAATGAAATGTCAAAGACAGGAGTTATGGTTCAGGGATGAAAACAGGCGATGAAAACAGGAACAAGTATTCTCTGAGGCAGGCATAAAGCTGTATGTCACTTACTTAAAATCCTTAATAGATGCAAAATACTTTCAGTTCCTAATAACCCTGCAGTATAATGTACCTCCTACAGTATAATGTTTGGTATACTAGCGCCAACTTAGACTGGCTTATTCAACAACTCCCTGTTGGTAACTTGAAATTGACCATGATGGGAGCATTTTTATTTATTTATTTATTGGAGACAGAGTCTCACTTTGTCACCCTCAGTAGAGTGCTGTGGTGTCACAGCTCACAGCAACCTCAAATTTTTGGGCTCAATCAATTCTCTTGCCTCAGCCTCCGGAGTAGCTGGGACTACAGGCACCAGTCACAGTGCCTGGCTATTTTTAGAGGTGGGGTCTCACTCTAGCTTAGGCTGGTCTTAAACTCATGAGCTCAGGTGATCTTCCCACCTCAGCTTCCCAGAGTGCTAGGATTACAGGCATGAGCTACCTCACCAGCCCAATGGGAACATTTAAAATAGAGAATGCGCAAATTCTACAAGTCACCGTTCTCCCACCCCTGCCCCTCAAGAACCAAATTACTATGACATCATATAATTACCCTTACTGTTGAGGAAATGGAGCCTTACAGAAGCAAAGCCCATGCCTTTTAAATTGTACAATGATGCCTCTTCATTGAAAATGCCTTTTTACTACTATAGTTTTCCAAAGTTGAGATATCTCATATTTCTCATACCTGAAAACTTAACTGTATCCCCACTGTTATTATGTTACTGTCATATTGTGTTGGAAAAAAATCCTAAATGAGTTTAGAGCATCTGTTGAAGATGATTTTTTAAAACCTAGGGATTATTTTTCCCTGACTATTAGAGTTTGTTGACTAGAAGCTATGAACTGGTTTGACAGTTATCAAAGTCATTGAACAAAGGGGAAGTCGGAAGAGGTGGGAGGGAATGAAAGAATTATAGTCAATTGTCTCATTATTTAATTCATCATACCTTAATGACTTTTAAGTCAAATGAAACACTCATTTAACTCCAGAACAGTGTAATTTAATATGGATGTAAAATCACTTAGCATGAGTTCAGAGCCTTTAAAGGAAAATACAGGCAGTCTCCGAGTTACAAACATCTGGCTTATGAACAACTTACACTTACAAATGGAAGCTATTACAGGTAATAGGTAAACGTACAAATTCAACTTAAGAACAAATGCAGAACCTATCTCATTCGTAACCCAAGGGACTGCCTTTATGACATTTTATGCTCCTCTCCCCTGCTGCATCTCTGAACCACCACCTTTCCTCCCTAAATAGATGAGGAGGGAGACTGCTGATTTGCTGCCTGAGTGACCTCTTCCAGGAATCTCACCCCTCCCCCTTGAGATTCTCATTATTGGGAACTCTTCTTGTATTTTAAGTGGAAAAAGATGCAGCTAGTATTTACTGAGTACATGGCTCTGTGCTGTGTTGTAGGGTGTAGTGGTGAGCAGGATAGATATTGCTCCTGCCCTCAGAGAGCTTACAGTCTAGTGAAGGATACAGACAGCTAATAGTTAAAATATCACATGATAAGGGTTGGGTTTCCTAAAAGATTTTAAAGGGAGGCTCAGCGCCTATGGCTCAACGAGCTAAGGCGCCAGCCACATACACCTGAGCTGGCGGGTTCGAATCCAGCCCGGGCCTGCCAAACAACAATGACGGCTGCAACCAAAAAACTGGCCGGGCGTTGTGGCGGGTGCCTGTAATCCCAGCTACTTGGGAGGCGGAGGCAGGAGACTCGCTTGAGCCCAGGAATTGGAGGTTGCTCTGAGTGTGATGCCACAGCACTCTATCCAGGGTGACGGCTTGAGGCTCTGTCTCAAAATAAAAAAAAATAAAAAAAATAAAAAAGATTTTAAAGGGAGACATGATCCATTGGTACCCAAAGTGTAATCATCCTCACCTCCAAAACCTGGTATTTTAAAATACACTTAGAAGCAGTGTGTGTACTTGTAGGAATATATGTAAAGAGTCAGGAGAACCAGATTTTATTTTATTTTATTTTATTTTTTTGAGACAGTCTCTCTCTGTCACCCTGAGGTTGAGTGCCGTGGCATCATCTTAGCCTCAAACTCTTGGGTTCAAGTGATCCTCCTGCTTCACCCTCCCAAGTAGCGGGGACTACAGGCACCTGTCACAACTTTCTATGTTTAATAGAGATGAGGTCCTGAGCTCAAACAGTCCTCCCGCCTAGGACTCCCAGAGTGCTAGGATTACAGGTGTGACCCTATTCCCAGCTGGGTTTTATTCTTTTCTTTATCTCTAACTGCCTTTCTGAGGAGACTAGCTTCAGTTTTCTCATCTATAAACTGGGATGATGATATTTGCCCTGCTCAATGATGGAATTGTATGTGAGAGAATGTACATGAAGTGCTGTGAATTTTACTGAAAATTGTTTTCCCATGATGGAATGGGGGTTGTGATTTACTTGGTCAGTCATTCACGCGCTCATTCATTCAGCAAACATTTGTTAAGCGTCTACTTGGATGAGCATCCTGTGTGAGATCCCATACTTGGCTCAGTTTCATCTTTTTTTTTTTTTTTGGCTCAGTTTCATCTTGTTGCATTATTCTGTTTAAGGTATCTGGATTTATTTAGCACTAATTTTTATATTAAATTGGAGTCCGTAGTAAGAGAAAATCCGCATTCCCATCTAAGGGCTCACTTCTGTAATCTTCCTGGAGGGGTAGGTAAAAGTGACCAAAAGGAGCGTAGGTGAGAAGCTGCTGGCTTAAAAATTCGTTTTGTGCATCACAGGCTAGATTAACATGTGGGAAGTACTAGTTTAATTATCTCATGGAATTATTGCCACATAGTTTATAATTATGTTTATAATTCATGTTACTCATTTTACTAGCCAGTGTGCAACCATCAAATGAAGTCTTTTACATCAAAGTAGACAGGAAAAGATTTTATAGGTACTGTATGTGTTTTGTGTTACATTTATATTGTCATGAAAGAACTAGCTTTCATTATATATTTAGAACACTTTAGAGAAAGAGCAAGAGAATAGACTTCTATAGACTAAGTCGGATTTATTAAAAAGCCTGAAGAGTAAAGCTTTTTAGAGAGTGAACTTTTTTTAAAGAGTGAACCTAAACTATTTCTTACTTCTGGAATTTAAATGGCTTTCACTTTGGTCCCAGGACATTTTATAAACATTCAGACATTTGAGCATAATAACAATATGGGTATCATTCATCATCAGTATTTTTCTAGTTTAATTAATGATAAACTAGAATTGAGAATATCATTTATCCTTCAAGAATACGCAGGTGATATCTTGTCATCTTCAGGAGTTACACTGTGATCCTGCTATGTGCTTTTTTTATTTTTCCTGAGACAGAGTCTCACTATGTTGCCCTCAGCAGAGGGCTGTGGTATCACAGCTCACAGCAACCTCAAATTCTTGGACTTAAGTGATTCTCTTGCCTCAGCCTCCCAAGTAGCTGGGACTACAGACGCCCGCCACAATGTCTGGCTATTTTTTTGTTGTTGTCATTAGCAGGCCCTGGCCAGGTTCAAACCTGCCAGCCCTGTGCATGTGGCCGGCGCCCAACTACTGAGCTACAGGCGCCAAGCCTGCTATGTGCTTTCAAATAGAGTTTAAAAAAATAATATATTATCAGTAGTTATCCTAGGATGTTAGTAGTAATGCCAATCGAGCTATTCAGAAACTGACCATGTGGCTTAAAGAAAAATATTTATCTATTTATTTACTTATTTATTTATTTTTTGAGACATACTCTCACTCTGTCACCCTGGTGGAGTGCTCAAGCTCTTGAGTTGATGCTCTTGCCTCAACCTCCCGAGTAGCTGGGATTACAGGCACCCGCCACGATGCCCAGCTAATTTTTCTATGTTTAGTAAAGAGCGGGTCTCGCCCTTGCTCAGGCTGGTCTTAAACTCCTGAGCTCAGGCGATTTACCTACCTCAGCCTCCCAGAGTGCTAGGATTACAGGCACCAGCCACCATGCTCAGCTAAGAAAAAGATTTTTTAAACAAATACTATAAAGTTAAAATGTCAGTGCTTGTTTCTTTTAGACTCTTTTAAAAATATGTAAGCAATGGTGAGACAAACAGATATTCCTCCAACTGTGTGATTTTATTTACATGGGGGGGCAACACACTCCAGCGCTCCTTACCTGGAGACTGGGGATAAGCGCTGGACCCACACCTGGCCCTCAGTGCTGTGCAGGTCATGGGCCTCTTCAGCAGTGTGCTCCCAGCGACACGGCCCATTGCTCTGTGACCTGGCATTGGCAGGTACTGAGCAGCTCGTGTTCATTTCAAGCTAGGCAGTCTTCCTTCCTTGCTCTGAATGCTGTAACTATGGAGTCCAACTAAATGTCTTCTCAAGTTTTAAAATGGTTCCAGAATAATACAGTTATTTCCTATTTCTATCAACACTCAGAAGGTTGCGTTTATTTCTACAAAGAAAAACAAAGTGTTTTTGTTCATGTATTTCCTGTCCTCTGACATCACCTCCTCATTTTCAGAAGGAAAATGTAATCTTTTTGACTAAGGCACCCCCTTGACTAGTTCCAAAGCACTGCTTTCTCAGTTTTTCTCCGCTTCCTTTCATTAGTTGCTGCTGCCCACAGAGTCAGCCCTGTAGGGTAAGCTTCGTCCTTAGCAGGATAGAGCAAAGCTTAAATGAAGGAGGGCAGGAGGCAGCTTTTGTCCCTACCTGGACCAGAGAACAGCAAATCGGTGTTTTCTTACTCTGTTCAGGTGCTTCTCAGCTTCCTTTCTATTTTCAGTATTTCTTTTCCCTACCTATATGCCCTTTAAGTCAGGGGTACACTTCCAACTTTACATGAGCAAAGATCTAAAACATAAAACAGCCCGTGTTTTCTTTATAGAATCACTTCTTTTGTTTATGTTCCAATCTGAGAAGCCTCTTGCTTATATTTCTTTTCGTTGTCCCTTAGTTTCCACTCTGGGAGCCAAGGCAGGTGGATTGCTGGAGCTCAGGAGTTTGAAACCAGTCTAAGCCAAAGCAAAACCCCTGTCTTTACTAAACAAACAAACAAAAAAGAAAAACTAGCCAGGCATTATGGTGGCCGGCTGAGCTAAGAGGATCTCTTGACACCCCCCCGCCCCCCCCAGGAGTTTAACGTTGCTAGCCTGGGCAACAAAGTGAGACTCTGGAACCCAGAGTGAGGCAGATATCTTAGAAACTACCTTCAGGGTTCCAGAAGGTGGTGTTATCTATGGAGAAAAGTTAAGAATCTTTATAACCACCAGCTGTGCATTCCAGAATCACAGTGATAGAGAAACAAACAAGGGGGCATTAACTAGTACCAAGCAAATAAAGGGACAGCGCCTGATTATTATCATTCTTTTTAGCTAAGCCACTCTTTCACAGAGTTTGAGGGCTCTTACTCTAGTTCTCACCTTACACCCCTTCTCAGTTTGTAAGGGCAGTTTCAGTTCCAGCTCCCTAGGAAGCTGAGGTGGAGAAATCACTTGAGCCCAGGAGTTTGAGGCTACAGTGAGGTATGATCCCACTCTGGCACTCCAGCCTGGGTGACAGAACAAGGCCTTGTTTCTAAATAAGTAAATACTAAAAAAGTGCTCACTGATAAATGTTCGTCCATAGTATTATAGGGATTCTGTTTGGTTCAAATATAAAAGATCCTCTCTTCTGATACATTTGAAATAAAATAGAACAGTATCTGGGTCTTATATTTTTTGTTCATTTTAGTGAGAGTAAGTGAGAAACAGAGATAGTAAACTCCATAGAGTCCATGATTAAAACAAGCCCCCAAAAACCCACCATGTGAGTCTGCGGAGAACTAGGTGATTTAAAATGTTTCTGGGTAGCAATTCTGTTGTTGATTTCATTCTGAATTTAATCTATCACCAATTAATTTCTTTTTATAAACACAAAAACCTGTTTCAGAAGAGTCTATTATAGGTCATGTGTAAGTCTGTGTTTGCCATGAGCCATTGTCAGTATATCCCTGTCTGCTTTTCCCAAGGCACTACCTTGATGTCTACAAACAAAAAATCAGATTTCTCAAAATTTTAGAACAGAGGCATGGTTTTCTCTCTCTATAAAAAAACTGAGCAAAATCTGTTCTGTTTCCTTTCATTAATATTCACATCATTCTACTGAAATAAGTTATAAAAACATCTTTCAAAACAAAAAGATGTCTGTTAACCTGTAGATACTTTTGATTTTTTTTCTCCCTGTTTCATCTCTGCCTTAAAAAAAGAGTCTAATGTGGATGAGACTGTTGCCTTGGATTAATTAATTAATTTTGTTTTCCCTTTCTTTTTTATTTCTTCTTTTTGAGAAAGTCTCACTTTGTAGCCCTCAGTAGAGTGCCATGCATCACAGCTCACAGCAACCTCAGACTCTTGGGTTCAAGAGATCCACTTGCCTCAGCCTCTGGAGTAGCTGGGACTATAGGCGCCTACCACAACGCCCGGCTATTTTTAGAGACAAGGTCTTGAATCTGTGACCTCAGGCAATCCACTTGCCACAGATTCAGAGGCAGGGTGCTAGGATTATAGGCGTGAGCCACCAGGCCTGGCCCTTTTTCCTTTGTTATTAATCTAGAAAGCACCCTGTCAGGATGCCTTTTATAATTTCAAGAAGAATATACAGTCTATAAGACACTGAATCTTTGAAAATGATATACTGGTATATCTAGTGTATGAAAATCAGCCTGGTATTTTTATAACATCTGTGTTCTTATGGTTTGTTAAATGCCCTGAAAGTCAAGAGCTGCTAAGGAAGAGGGCAGGATGTTGGCAAAACTATAAAATAAAGCCCCTCTCCTATTGCATCTCTTTCACTGAGGTATTAGCTTTATTATTAATAAAACATTATTTTTTTTCTATTTTTTTTTTGGCCGGGGCTGGGTTTGAACCCGCCACCTCCAGCACATGGGGCCAGGGCCCTACTCCTTTGAGCCACAGGAGCCGTCCTAAAACATTATTTTCATATTATGTCTTTGTGGAATCTTAAGTATATTTTAAGCATGTTAATATGCAGCTACAAATTAATAAGAGAAGATAGCATTTGCCTAAAGAAGTAAATTTGCAAAGACTATTGGTCTGAAAGAGAAGTTTAATAGCTTATAGATTAGGCTATGGCACGGGAGAGTTCTCTCTCTCTTTTTTTTTTAAAGTAAATTTTAAAACAATGCTTTTTCAGATTACCTATGGAAGCCTGAATTATTCTCCTCTCTAAACAGAGAAACCTAATTCTGTAGTGCTTTAATTTCTGTGGTCTTATTCATTTTAGGTACCAAAGGAAGAAATAAAGGAGAGTTTACAAATCTTCAGGGGGTAGCTGCATCTACCAATGGAAAGATACTAATTGCAGACAGTAACAACCAATGTGTGCAGGTATAACCCCTAATTATATACCTTTAACTACTTAAACTGATAAAATAGGTATAATTGTATCCTATCCTACTTCAGACAAGATACATGGTGGAAGGAAAGAAGCTTATAATGTGTATATATGATACTTTTTTCAAATAGTTTGCTAATTCTGACCTGTAGTGCACATGACAAATGTTTTTGCTTATTTCTTTTTCAACGATTCCTGTGCTAGTTCCTATTCCAATGAATGTGATTTATCTTACAGATATTTTCCAATGATGGGCAGTTCAAAAGTCGTTTTGGCATAAGAGGGCGCTCTCCTGGGCAGCTGCAGCGGCCCACGGGAGTAGCCGTGCATCCCAGTGGGGACATAATCATTGCAGATTATGATAATAAATGGGTCAGCATCTTCTCTTCAGATGGGAAATTCAAGGTAAGATTAACTATTAATACCACTCGGCCACTAAACAAGACGAGGAACAGGAAATACAAGATGAACTTGTCTTTTTCTTTCCTGAAATTCAATACAACATTCAACAGTTTTTTATACACAAGGATATCTTGACATCAAAATTTATGAAGCAAGAAAATAAGGATAATTTCATGAATCTACTCAGGTAGATCTTAAATTTTGCTTCGTTTTATAAAGCAGTTAGGTTCCTCCATTGCCTTTTTTTTTCAAGCATAGATTTAGAGGGAAACTGGTCCCGTTAACTTCAATTCGTTGAAGAACACAATCTTTTGAAAAGGGTTATTAAGAGGCAGTTTACATTTCTCAAATTAATCAACAGGTTGTCACCCATGAAGTGCCTTCTACCTTCTCAGATGATCTAGGAGAAACAGAATCGTAAGAAGTGGTTTTTGCACCACCTTTTGAAAATGTGCAGCTCAAGCCGGGTGTAGTCCACTAACCTCCAGTGCTTTTATCTTCCATCTGTTCAACCAGCTGTTTATTCCGGCCATATCATCTTCAAATAAATATGTCAAGAAAAACTGGGCACAGTGACTCACACCTGTAATCCTATCACTCTGGGAGGCCAAGATGGGAGGATCGCCTGAGCTCAGGAGTTGGAGACCAGCCTAAGCAAGAGCAAGACCCCTGTCTCTACTAAAAATGGAAAAACTAGCTGGTCATCATGGCAGGCCCTTATACTTCCAGCTACTCGGGAGGTTGAGACAAGAGGATTGATTGAGCCCGAGTTTGAGGTTGCTGTGAGCTGTGATGCAAGGCACTCTACCTAAGGTGACAGAGTAATACTCTGTCCCCCTAAAAAAGGAAAAATGTGCAACTCGATTTAGGGAAAAAGACTAACACATAATAAGTGACAGAAAACCATTCATTGAATCTCTAATCAGTCAAATTGATACAATCTGAAAACATAGTGTCAAAGTATATAATGTAGCCTTCGGAAGAAAAAGAAAATGAAGGCTGAATTTACAGAGAAAATGGAAATTAAGCTATACTTTGAAGGATCCCATCATTTGATACATTTGCTTTTACTCTAGCATCATCTTTATGGAAATATAAAAAGGGTTTCTTCAGCAAGTCACCCCAAGAATAGAGAACCATCTAGTAATAACAAAAGCTTTCTTATGAGGGATCATCAAAAAATTGTATTATCCAGCGAGGCATGGTGGCTCATGGCTGTAATCCTAGCACTCTGGGAGGCTGAGGGAGGAGGATCCCTTGAGTTGAGGAGTTTAAGACCAGTCTGAGCAACAGCAAGACCCTGTTCTACTGAAAACAGAAAAAATTAGTCGGGCCTTGTGGCGGATGCCTATAGTTCCAGCTACTCAGGAAGTCGAGGAAGGAAGAGCCCAAAATTTTGAGGTTGCTGTTAGTGAGGCTAATGCCAGGAACTCTGGCCTGGGGCAACTGAGTGAGACTCTGTCTCACAAAACAAACGAACAGACAGACCAAAATTGAATCATCCAGACCATTTTATACATGTGTTCACAAGAATATTGTAAGAAACCTCATCAAAGATCTTTTTAAAGGTCATGCACTTGATGTCTTATAAATTTCCCCTGTCCAGATTACTAGAAACTTTCCTAGATCAGCTGGTTGGAATCACAGCTCTCTGGTTCATTCACTGTTTGACCATAAGGAAATTATAACTTCCTGAAGCCTAAGTAGCTTCATATTGAAAGTTTGGACTTAATAAAAATCTATCTCATAGGATTTGAGCAAGGACTAAGTAGGTGAAATGAAATTACAAAGTTCACTCATTAATCTCTTATTAGAAGTTTTTTTTTTTTTTTTTTTTGGAGACAGAGTCTCACTATGTTGCCCTTGGTAGAGTGCAGTGGTGTTTAGCAACCTCAAACTCTTGGGCTTGAGGCAGGAGATTCTCTTGCCTCAGCCTCCCAAGTAGCTGGGACTACAGGCCCCTGCCACAATGCTCAGCCATTTTTTTGTTGTTGTCTAGCTGACCAGGTTTGAACCATCTAGCCCCAAGGGTGCTGATCCATGTTATTGGAAGAATTTATATTTTCTTTCTTTCTTTTTTCTTTTTTCTTTTTTTTTGAGCCATAGTCTCAAGCTGTTGCCCTGGGTAGAATCCCATTGCATCGTAGCTCATAGCAACCTACAAGTCGGGCTCAAGTGATCCTTTTGCCTCAGTTTTTCTATTTTGAGTAGAGACAGGGGTCTTCTTTTGCTCAGGCTGGTCTCAAACTCGTGAGCTCAAGCCATCTACCTGCCTTGGCCTCCCAGAGTGCTAGGATTACAGACGTGAGCCACAGTGCCTGGCTAAGAATTTATATTTTCCTTTTTAAAGTCTTTATATTGCTGGCGCAGCACCTGTAGCTCAGTGGTTAGGGCACCAGCCACATACTTCAGGGCTGGTGGGTTTGAACTGGCCCAGGCCTGCTAAACAATGATGACAATTGCAACAACAAAAAAAAATAGCCAGGCGTGGCGGGTGCCTGTAGTCCCAGCTACTTGTGAGGTTGAGGCAAGAGAATCACTTAAGCCCAAGAGTGACGCCACCACACTCTACCAAGGGTGACATAATGAGACTCTGTCTCAAAAATAAATAAATAAATAAAGTCTTTGTATTGCTGTAGTCATTTCAGTTTTTTAAGAAAAGGAGTTATATAATTGTTAACCTTTAGATTTGAGCCTTTGTTTTGTGCAGGGCAGCATCTTCCTGATCTCTAAGAATAAAGAGCTGTCATTTTTAATTCCACAATATTGTATGCAATTCTTCAATTGCCCTTGGGTTTTTGTGCCACTAGAAACTTATTGCTCCATGGGATGGCCATGTATACAGAAAACAAAACAACCAACAACCTTGGCTTTCTGTATTCCAGACTTCTTCCCCTTCTTTTATGTTTTCATAATTGTATTTGTGATAAGATACACCCAAATATGACAGATTTCATATGAGTAAAATATTCATGTCTTGACAATGTTCACCTAGTTTGGAGGCACCCCATTTATTCTTGTTTCATACTCTAGTGAAACCATGAATCCGTTTTTCTAAATTCAGGAGCTAACACTAAATTAAGTTTCACATACTGAGAAAGAAGTTTTATGTTTAAGAAAGAAGGGCTCTCTGAATTAAGCATTTTTCACTCAATAGTATCTATAATAGACACTCTTCTGGATTCTTAAGAATTGGAATACTATTGGTAATAATTGGAATAAACTCTATAGAACACTCATGCCCCCTAGAGGATTGAGGGAATGAATATGGAAATTTCAACAATACCTTGTTCACCACAGCTGTTGATCAAAAACTCAAAGGGTTAAAGTGTCAGCCCATGAAAGCCATGAGAGTTCATCCAAGGAGGTATCTACAACCATATACCAAGAGAGATTTTTTTCTTCTTTGGTAGATCTCAGGACATCTAACCAAGTGCTGAGAAAGACATACCTTTAAAACTAGTCCAATGCAGATTTTTTTGTATGTATAGTAGAAACTCCATAGTTGACCACTTCCCTACAATGACCACCTCAAGTTGACCTAATTTCCATAGACTCAACATGACCACATGTACGTCAGTACAGTGGGCCTAGTTTCTTATATTGACGACCTCCATATGTTGAACAGTTACAGTCCCATGAGTGAACTTACTGAAGTTCCACTGTATTTTTAAAGTTCTAGAGATATAACACTTTATCTCCTCTTTCTTTTAGTCACCAATTTCTTAGCTCTGATTTGCATTTTTCTGTCCTCTTTAATTTTTTTCCTTTCCATCTTCTCTCTTAACTTATGTCTTACTGACCATTTAGGGACCTTTTGTGATCAGAACACACACAGTTGTCCCTGGCCACCATATTCTAAAATATCTCATCTCTTCCCTTATGAATTTAAGAAACTTATTTGTTGGCTCGGCGCCTGTAGCTCAGCGGCTAGGGTGCCAGCCACACACACCACTGCTGGCGGGTTCCAATCCAGCCCGGGCCTACCAAACAACAATGACAACTACATCCAAAACATAACTGGGTGTTGTGGCGGGTTCCTACAGCTACTTGGGAGGCTGAGGCAAGAGAATCGCTTAAGCCCAAGAGTTGAGGTTGCTGTGAGCTGTGACACCACAGCACTCTACCGAGGGCGACATAGTAAGACTCTATAAAAGTCTTACTTTCAAAAAAAAAAAAAAAGAAAGAAAGAAAGAAAGAAACTGTTTGTTAAATACTCTGATTTAGCTGTTTAAAACCAGTGTCTAAAATATGTTTTGCTGACTATTCTATTTAACATAGGGAACACACAGGCAGATACAGTGATTTTGTTTTGTTTTGTTTTTGAGACTAAGTCTCACTCTGTCACCCTGGCTAGAGTGCTATGGTGTCATAGCTCACAGCAACCTCAAATTCCTAGGCTCAAGCAATCCTCTTGCCTCAGCTCTCCGAGTAGCTGGGACTATAGGCACCCACCATAAGGCCAAGGTAGATAACAGTTTTTCTGTTTTTCGTAGAGACAGGTCTCACTCTTGCTTAGGCTGGTCTGGAACTCTTGGGCTCAAGGGATTCACCCTTCTCCACCTCTTAGAATGCTGGGATGACAGGCATGAGCCATGGTGCCCAGCCTATTATTCTTTAAGATCTGCCCTAGTTGTCATTACATGATGGAATGGAACTAATCCTTTATTTTCCATTTTTATTCTACATAATTATCCATTTAGTATTATATGACTGAGTCATTCTAAGTAACAGGTGTTCATAATGTTAGTAGTAAAAATATTCCTGTTTTAATAATCAGAGTATCATATCTTCCTTTGATCTCTGCTGCCATACCTTTCATTCAGACATGAAAAAACAAATGCCACCTCTTTGATCTTTGGGCTAGACTGCAGAATCAGAATTAAATTTACACAACAGATTTTCTTGCCAAGAAAACCATTATTTCCTTCTGAAGTAATTATGTCCTTTTGCTCTGAAGAGATCAAATCTGAATCTCAGTCATTTATAAAGTTAAAAGAATAAAGGATCATGCAAAGTCTAAATCCCTACTATGAGAAAATCCCTATCTCTCTACTAGAGAATTTAAAAATACATATATGGCTCACATAACATTTCTGTATTTCTTTCAGACGGAGCTAATATATAGAGATAAAGTAGGAGGGGTAAAGCAGAACCTATAAAAATGTAACTGTTTTTGGTCTAATTTTTAATTTCAAAAATATGGCTGGGTGCAGTGGTGGCGCACACCTGTAATCTCAGCACTTTTGAAGGCTGAGGTGGGAGGATCACTTGACTCAAGGAGTTCAAGACCAGCCCCGGCAATCTAAAAAGATCTGATCTCTACAAAAAATAAAAAAAAAGTTAGCCAAGTGTTGTGGCAGGTGCTGGTAGTCCCAACTACTTGGAGGCTGAGGCAAGGGGATCATTTGAGCCCAAGAGTTTGAGGTAGCTGTGAGCTATGACGCCACAGCACTGTACCCAGGGTGACACGGTTTTACTCTGTCTTTCAAAACAAACAAATAACATTAATAAAGATTTCATATAGATATCAGTAGCAGTTAATGCATGTGACAACGCCAGTTTGCCAAGATAGAAGATCATTATGACCTGTGAGTATCTGTGCTCTCGTTTGAACATTCAGGTAAATTTTGTACCAAAATAATGTCTATCTTTATGTTTCAACTTCCTTATCTGTACTTGTTTTCTGTCCTTATTTCTAACAGACAAAAATTGGATCAGGAAAGCTGATGGGGCCCAAAGGCGTTTCTGTGGACCGAAATGGGCATATTATTGTGGTGGACAACAAGGCGTGCTGCGTATTTATCTTCCAGCCCAACGGGAAAATAGTCACCAGGTTTGGTAGCCGAGGAAACGGGGACAGGCAGTTTGCAGGTACACTCGACGGTAATATGTAAACCCCCTTTTCTATGCCTCTTCTGCTCACATTTGCATGATGCTGGAGCATGTTGAAGACATCACATCCCCAGTGTGTTTGCTGGCTTTGGGAAAGACACTGGGGACCAAATCTAAGCCAAAGCATGGTTAGATGCTTCTCAGTTCCCCCTCTGGCAGTAAGTTGAATTGCAACCCATGCGCGGTTTTTATTGGTAGATGTATATTCAGAAGTGCAGTCTTTAAATGTTCATATTAAACAAAATATAAATTTTAAAATAGAGTGTTTTTGATATAAAAAAATTTGAGGAACAATGGATTATTTCTACCTCAATGTAGCTTTATTTAAAGAGTGTCTGAATGGGAATTTTTTTTCACCTTATTATAAGAAAACAAGACGGCTCGGCGCCTGTGGCTCAACGGGCTAAGGTGCCAGCCACGTACACCTGAGCTGGCGGGTTTGAATCCAGCCCGGGCCCGCCAAACAACAATGAGGGCTGTAACCAAAAAAATAATGGCCAGGCGTTGTGGCGGGTGCCTGTAGTCCCAGCTACTTGGGAGGCGGAGGCAAGAGACTCGCTTGAGCCCAGGAATTGGAGGTTGCTGTGAACTGTGATGCCACAGCACTCTATCTAGGGTGACAGCTTGAGGCTCTGTCTCAAAAAAAAAAAAAAAAGAAAACAAGACTTCAGAATATTTGCTGAGCACAGGGAGGGTAGTCTGTTTTACTGCCCTTTTTGATGTATCACTTTGCAATCACAAGCTTATTTAGCTTTTCACATCTGCAGGAAAAGTCTATAAACAATTAACATTCTTTTTGAAAGGATGCTTTTGGCATTTAACATTGATTTGCATATTTCTTTGTGCTTTGTCTCCAGTTCTGCCAAGTCCTAAATGTCAACCAAAATTATAAAGTGTGGGTTTTCTGCTCAATTTTTAAAAATCGTATATTGGAGTCTTTTTTTAAATGCTAAGAATTGTCAAATCTTTCCTTCCTCAGTGGGAACTGAGGGCCCTAAAACACATTTTCAGGGAAGCTGGCAGGTGTGACTTTCAGATGTTGGTACGGAGGATGAATTCTGATGCTTACTGCTCATTCACTTCATTAGGGCTACTAGAACTTTTAGCTTGATCTGGAAGAAATCAGAGGAGATAGCCACAAGTATAGAATCATACAAGATTGGTGTTATCCGGAGCCAGAAGTCTGACTCAGTGATTTTCTGAGGACAGAGTCTATTGTTCTTTCTTAAATAACTAAGTAAATATATTGTTTGTTGTTACAATAACTGCTGTGTTGTTATAATCACTTTCATTGTTGTAGTCATCACTTATTTTTTTTTCCATCTTTATTTCAGGTCCCCATTTTGCAGCTGTAAATAGCAATAATGAGATTATTGTTACAGATTTCCATAATCATTCTGTCAAGGTACTATAAGCACATCAATTATTAAGTTTTAAATGCTTTCGTGGAGAGATCAGTCTGGGAGAAAATAATACATATATACACAGGACCAAAGGAAGTTAATTAAAAGAGTAGATTTTGCTCCAACTTAAAGGGACAGGTTTTATGTCCAATGCAGACTTGGGAGAGTCAAGAAATTGTACAAAATATAGTGGCTACATTTCTTAATTTGAAACCAGTACAAACAAAGAGGACTTGAAAATAAAATTTAAAAAAAAATTGTTTGAACTTAGAGGCAGAACTTAATGACGCTTACTAGTTTGTGGCTATTCAATAAATTAAAACAAAATCACTTCTTAAATTTTCTGCATCAGCTTGGCACCTGTGGCTCAACAGGCTAAGGCGCCAGCCATGTGCACCTGAGCTGGCAGGTTCGAATCCAGCCCCAGCCCGCCAAACAACAATGACGGCTGCAACCAAAAAATGGCTGGGTGTTGTGGCGGGCACCTGTAGTCCCAGCTACTTGGGAGGTGGAGGCAAGAGACTCGCTTGAGCCCAGGAATTGGAGGTTGCTGTGAGCTGTGGTGCTACAGCACTCTATCCAGAGTGACAGCTTGAGGCTCTGTCTCAAAAAACAAAATTTTCTGCATCAAAAGGACTTTAAAATGAAATTAGAAATGAGAACTCTGCTACAACAACAGAGTAGAGGAGTGGGAATAACCATGTATAAATTTACATGGTATATTTTATACTTAGAATGCTTCCATACGTTTGGTGTTATTTAGAAAACAGTGACCTCTTCTAATAATATAGTACATTTTTTCTTACTAGATACTATAGGAGAAAGATTTGAACTTTATTATGGGAACATCACAAAATAATAAAGTGATTCAAAACAAATTACTCATTCACTGAAATGATGAGAAAATATTTAGTAAGATACTAGACCAAGCTCCTAAAGGTGTGATGCATCATGAACTGAGGGCATGCTGGGTGGTCATGGACAGTGCCCAGGCAAATATTTTAAGAGTTGTGTGTTTATTTTTAGGGCTAACTTCTGTTTACATCAAGTGATACTGTTTTGTACTTCCAGAAGTGATAATAAAGTTTTCCTTATGAATACATTCATTTAAATTTTTAAAAGCAAATCATTTTAAAGGAAAAATAATAAGGAAACAGTATAGGATGATATGCCAATGGCTAAAGCTTATGTTTAGAGGCAGTCATTGAACAACCAAAATCAATAATGGCTTACAGTGCTGACCACTGTAATAGATACGTGTAGGATTTTAAATACCCAAGAGGTATTCCCTCTTCTAAGTCCTTTCACTGTTTCATCTCCCCAGCTCACCCTGGAAAATATCTCTAACCTAATTAACTGAACAGGACTTGTGCCTTCTGGATGGTGATAAGGCCCTGTGCGAATATTGGAGCACAGTGGGCCTCAGTGATGGAGACGGGGTCAGGAGGAAGGTGCCCACTGTTGCTTTTTTCCAAAGCTGCTCCCTGCTCCGTTTTCTCCATTGTTGCTAGCACAGTGGTAGAGGTCCTCCCTACAGCCAGTGGATGAGCTGCATTCTCTGAGAACATTGCTGTCTATGGAAGATGTATTGGTAAAAGGAATAGGACGGTGGAAAAAACTCCTGATAGGCCCATCAGTACATGAGTAGGTTTACAAAAGGTGGTCTGTGTATGCTGTGAAGTATTACTCAACCATTAAAAAAAGTGGTGAGGCTGGTCTCGGTGGCTCAGGCCTGTAATCCTAGGAAGCTGAGGCAAGAGGATCACTTGAGCTATGGAGTTTTAGACCAGCTGGAGCAAGAGCTGTCTATCTCTACTAAAATTAGAAAAATGAACCAGGCGTTGTGTCAGGTACCTATAGTCACAGCTGCTGGGGAGGCTGAGTCAGGAGGATCGCTTGAACCCAAGAATTGAAAGTTGCTATGAGCTAGTCTGACACCATGGCACTATAGCCTAAACAACAGAGTGAGACTCTCTCTCTCTCAAAAAAAAAAAGGATTACCATCAAGGTTATTTAAAAACTTGTCTTAAATACTTACTGTAAAATCAAAGCTGTAAGAAACAGTTTCACCTCATACTTTTACCTCTTAGTGTGTTTTCATTTGAATAATTTTTAAATAATTAAATGATATTTTAGGTGGGAAAAATGGAAAATAAAAATTTATAATTCTTAAAATTCTGAAAACTCAAAGTTTTCAGTATAGTAGAAGCAGATAATTTTAGTTATTTATTTAAGCTCAATTTCCCTGTTATTTTCAAAAAACATAGCCTTTTCTTTTTCCCCTTCTTTTTGACTGCTATTGCCATATAAATTTTATGGCGTACTCGGGCCTTTGTCTCCCATGGAATAGAAGGCAGTTAGCAATAATTCTAAATTCAGGGCACTTTTCTGTTTGTAAATGTAAAAAATGTATGGAAGGGTCCATGTTAACAAGTAGTCTACTTAGTTTTTTAGCCACCTGCAGAGTATGTTTTCTTTTCATGGAAAAACAAGACTAGATTTGGTATTCTCCACTATTCTAAAATGAAGCAGAAGCACTTGAGCCATTTGTGTTATACCGAAAAAAACATTCTGACCCAGAAAGATAGTTACAAACAAAAGTTTATCTGTGGGCGGCGCCTGTGGCTCAATGGGGTAGGGCGCCGGCCCCATATGTCAGAGGTGGTAGGTTCAAACCCAGCCCTGGCCAAAAACCGCAAAAAAAAAAAAAAAAAAAAGATTATCTAGAGGAATGAATAACAGAAAGATCAGAGAATAATAAATCATATCCTCACCAGCATAAATACACTTCCATTTGGTATTTAAAACTAGAATGTTTGATCTAAAAGGGGACAGAAAGCATCAGAGAAAAACGTTAAAACAGCATCTTAGTAAAAGCTACTTGTTCTTCCTCTGTTTTTTTGTTTGTTTTTGAGACAGAGTCTCATTCTTTTGCCCCAGGCTAGAGAGCCCTGGCATAACCCTAGCTCTCAGCAACCTCAAACTCCTGGGCTCAAGTGATCCTCCTGCTTCAGCCTCCCCAGTAGCTCCCACAACACCCTGATAATTTTTCTGTTTTTAGTAGAGACAGGGTCTCATTCATGCTCAGGCTGCTTTTGAACTCCAGAGATCAAGTAACCCTCCTGCCTCAGCCTTCCAGAGTGCTAGGCTAGTACAGGTATGAGCCCTTATGCCCCATCATCTCTTTCCTTTCTAAAGAATGGAAGAGGTAGCTGGCTTACTTATTAAATACACAATTAATTCCGGAAGTGGTCATGTCTCTTTTTTTTTTTTTGAGACAGAGCCTCAAGCTGTCACCCTGGATAGAGTGCTGTGGCATCACAGCTCACAGCAACCTCCAATTCCTGGCTCAGGCGAGTCTCTTGCCTCCGCCTCCCAAGTAGCTGAGACTACAGGCACCCGCCACAATGCCTGGCCATTTTTTGGTTGCAGCCGTCATTGGTGGGCCTGGGCTGGATTCGAACCCACCAGCTCAGGTGTATGTGGCTGGTGCCTTAGCCTGTTGAGCCACAGGCGCCGAGCTGGTCATGTCTCTTTTTTCTTCTTTAAGTTTAGCCTTTCGAGATGGAAGTGTCCTACTTTCCCAATGTACTCAGCTAAAAGAAAATAGTCATTTTAACACATTGACTGCAACACTAGAAAAAGCATTTTTTTTCCCTTGGAGTCATGTACAAGAGACTTGTGAGTTATCTGTGCTTCACGAGACCCCAGGCTCAATACTAGTGTAAGTTAAATACAACTCATGTGGCAGTTAACGTGTTAATCTCTCATGATCAGAGATGGTAAGAGAAGAGCTACGTGTAGCGGTGATGTCTCATGCCTATAATCTTAACATTCTGGGAGGCCGAGGCAGGTGCATTGCTTGAGCTCGGGAATTCAAGACCAGGCTGAGCAAGAGCGAGACCCCATCTCTAATAGCTGGGCATTGTGTCTGGCATCTATAGTCCCAGCTACTTGGGAGGCTGAGGCTAGAGAATCCCTTGAGCCCAAGAATTTGAGGTTGCTGTGAGCTAAGACACCATAGCATTCTGCCTAGGTGAAACTCTGTCTTAAAAAAAAAAGAGAGAGAGAGAGAGAGATGGTAAGAGAAGAATCTCTGAAAAGTTCTGAGATCATGCTCAGATTAGATCTATGCTCAAATACACTGAGAACTCTCAGTTCCACAGGTGAGGGACCCTTACTCTCAAGGTGCCTTACACATAATACTTTTTGATAACTGGATGTAGGCTATAAAAAGAGAAGTGGTGACTTATCAAATGATAAAAATCAGACTTATACAGTAAATTGGGGAACCACAAATGATTTGCAGTCTAGTTTGTAGACTGTTTTTTCCTTCATGCTCAAGTAAGTATTTTTTAAAACACACAGTGCTGGTTCAACTATTTCAAATAAAATAATTTTAAAATATTTCATACAGGTATTTAATCAGGAAGGAGAATTCATGTTGAAATTTGGCTCAAATGGAGAAGGAAACGGGCAGTTCAATGCTCCCACGGGTGTAGCAGTGGATTCCAATGGAAACATCATCGTAGCAGACTGGGGAAACAGCAGGATCCAGGTAGATATAATGCTAATGTTTGTGGTTAGAGCGGTTGGTATTTGTTAAAAGGGAAGAATTGGCTGTCCTCCAAACTGGAATATTTTCTCTCCTCCTTTGGTTAGATCACAAGACCATAGAAAATCTCACCAGAAGGACCAAACTAAGCAGGATAGAGTATAAAAAAGGTGCAACACATCATCAGAGTGAAACCCTCCAACTTGGAGGGTTCAACACAGATTTCACAGACTCCTAAAGGGTTTGAGGTTAGAATGCAAGAGAGCCATTGAACAAATATTTTTATTAGCCTTTAACAGAAAATTAACATTTCCTTTACTTGTGAATATAAAAACAAGCACAGTTGGTGGTGCCTAGAGCTCAGTGGGTAGGGTGTCAGCCACATACACGAAGGTTGGCGTGTTCGAACACAGCCCAGGCCAGCTAGAATAACAGTGGCAATTGCAACAAAAAATAGCCGGGTGTTGTGGGCGGGCACCTGCAGTCCCAGCTACTTGGGAGGCTGAGGCAAGAGAATCACTTAAACCCAAGAGTTGGATGTTGCTGTAAGCTGTGACGCCACAGGCAAGCATCACCACACTCAGCTAATTTTTCTATTTTTTTGTAAAGGCAGGGTCTCACTATGTTCATTAGGCTAGTGTCAAACTCCTGGCCTTAAGTAATCTCTGGTTGAGGTCTACGAAAGTTCTAGGACTACAGGCATGAGCCACTGCCCTTGGCCAATAACTATACATAAATTTTAATGTTTCTTAATCCCATGTATTTTGTTTCATACATTTAAAAAATTATTGTGCTAAATATGAGGAATTCTCAAAGAAAATTTTAAAATGTATTGGACTGAATGAAAATGCAAATATAGCATTTCAAAATTTGTGGAATTCAGCAAGAACAGTGCTGAGAGAGAAATCAATACATATAACAATAAATGCTTATATTAGAATAGAGCGAAAGTCTTAATTCTATAATCTAAGTTCCCATCTCAAGAAGCAAGAAAGAGAAGAGTGTATCACACTCAAAGCAAGTGGAAGGAAGGAAACAGTGAAGACAGAAATCTGAAATCAATTAAATTCATACTACAAAAACAATAGAGAAAATGAATGAAACAGCAAGTTGGTTCTTGGAACATAAAAAAATCAACAAACCTCCAGTAAGACTGACAAAGAGAAAAGACACAAAATACTGATATTACTACATATCCTGCAGACATCAAAAGGAAAACAAGGGAATTCTGGGAACGCTCTATATACCTAAATTCTAACTTGCTTTCAGTTTTTGGCTTGGAGGAAGCCAAAACAACACTTTCTTCAGTCATCCCAAATCCAGGTTCTTCAGACATCAGCTGCCTCCACCATACCACTCAGGTTTGACCCCAGCAAAGTCTGCCAAGGCCTCCAAGATCGCCCCCTCCCCCTACCCTGGGTTTGTCTTCAAAACACTTTGGTGATGAAATTGCCAAAGCAACCAGTGACTAGAAGGGTCTGAGGGTTATAGTCACAGTGACGGTTCATAACAGGCAGGCCCAGATTGAGATGGTACCTTCTGCCTCTGTCCTAATCACCAAAGCCCTCAAGAAACCACTAGGAGATATAAAAAGAAAAATATTCAACATCGTGGAAATAGCACTTTTGATGAGATTGTCATTATTGCCTGACTGATGCAGCACCAATCTTAGAGAACTCTCTGGAACTATTCAGGAGATCCTAGGGACTGCTCAGTCAGTGGGGTGAAATATTGAGGGCTGCCACCTTCATGACATCAAGAGTAGTGCAGTGGAATACCAAAAAAGATAGAAGAAAAATTCACAATTCTATGATTCACCCAATATGAAATAATTTGAGGAGTCCTACTACTATTAAGGAAATTATTCAATTTTAAAACTCCAGAAAGAAATGTCTAGACTTAGATCAGTGGTTCTCAACCTGTGGGTCACGACCCACAGGAACTGTATTAAAGGGCTGTGGCATTAGGAAGATTGAGAACCATTGACTTAGATGATTCCACTGGAGAAATTATACTAAATGGCTTAAAAAAAATTTAGTACCAACTCTACACAATTCCTTGTAGAAAGTAGAAGACAAGAGAATACTTCCCAACTCACTTAATCAACTTCTGAAGTCCTGATAATCAAAAGCAGACTTAACACACAGTGCAAAAAAGAAAATTACAGGTCAACATTCTCATGAATATATGTGTTAAATTTCTTAACAAAATACTAATAAATAGGCTCGGTGCCCATAGCACAGTGGTTACAGCACCAGCCACATACACTGAATGGTTTGAACCCAGCCTGGGCCAGCTAAACAACAATGACAACCACAACAAAAAATAACCAAGTGTTGTGGTGGGCGCTGGTAGTTCCAGCTACTTGGGAAGCTGAGGCAAGAGAATCGCTTAAATCTAAGAGTTTGAGGTTGCTGTGAGCTGTGATTGCCATGGCACTCTACCAAGGTCAACATGATGAGACTCTGTTTCAAAAAAACCTAATAAATAGAATTCAGCAATACATAAAAATTCCTCCATAATCAGGTGCAGTTTATTCTAGAAAGATAAGGCTGGTTTGTTATTTAAAAATAAAGAAGAAAAACTTCCTGATCATATCAACTGATGCAGAAAAATCATTTGACAAAATTCAATACTCTTGATAAAACTCAGACAACTCTGAGTAGAGAGAAACTTTCTCAACTTGATAAAGAACATCTATGAAGGGCGGTGCATGTGGCTCAAAGTAGTAGGGTGCCAGCCCCATATACCGAAAGTGGCGGGTTCAAACCCAGCCTCAGCCTAACTACAAAAACAGAAAAATAGCCAGGCGTTGTGGCGGGCGCCTGTAGTCCCAGCTACTCGGGAGGCTGAGGCAAGAGAATCGCTGAAACCCAGGAGTTGGAGGTTGCTGTGAGCTGTGTGATGCCATGGCACTCCACTGAGGGCAATAAAGTGAGACTCTGTCTCCACTAAAAAAAAAAGAACATCTATGAAGGGCAGCGCATATGGCTCAAAGGAGTAGGGTGCCAGCCCCATATGCAGGAGGTGGTGGCGGGTTCAAACCCCCAAACCCCGCCCCGGCCAAAAACAGCAAAAAAAAAGAACATCTGTGAAAACCTGTAATAACACCATATTTAGGCTTGGTGCCCATAGCTCAGTGAGTAGGGCGCTGGCCACATACACCTAGGCTGGTAGGTTTGAGCCCAGCCCAGGCCTGCTAAACAACGACAACTCCAACCAAAAAATAGCTGGGCGTTGTGGTGGGTGCCTGTAGTCCCAGCTATTCGGGAGGCTAAGGCAAGACAATCGCTTAAGCCCAAGAGTTTGAGGTTGCTGTGAGCTGTGACGGTACAGCACTCTACTGTGGGCAACATGATGAGACTCTGTCTCAAAAAAACAGAAAAAAACACCATATTTAAAGACAATGTTTTTCCTGTAAGATCGGAGCAAGACAAAGATGTCTGTTCTCACCATTCTTATTCAACAGAGTACTAGAAATTCTAGCCACCATAAAAGGAAGAATCCTTTCTTTTTCTTCTTTTTTTTTTTTTTTTGAGACAGAGTCTTACTTTGTCACCCTCAAACTCCTGGGCTCAAGTGATTCTCTTGCTTCAGCCTTCCGAGTACCTGGGACTACAGGCGCCCGCCACAATTCCTGGCTATTTTTAGAGATGGGGTCTTGCTCTGGCTCAGGCTGGTCTCTAATCAGTGAGCTCAGGCAATTCACCTTCCTTGGCCTCCCAGAATGCTAAGGATAGAAGCATGAGCCACCTTGCTCGGCCTGAAGAATCCTTTCTTACATAATAATAATAAGCTTACAAATTGGAAAGGAAGAAATTAAAAACTGTCTCCATTTGCACATAACATCATTTATATAGAAAATCTCGAAGAAATCTCCAAAAGAGTTCTTAAAACTAACAGTTGGTTCAGCAAGATTGCAGAATACAAGATGTCAATCAATTGTATTTTTATATACTAGTGATGAGCATGTGAAAACCAGAATTTTATGTTCGATCATTGGTACATTCATTCACCTTGCCCCTGCTGGAAGGGACTGTGTTCATTCGTTTCCTGGCCAAGGAACCCATACACCTATATATACCCCAAGACTAAAAGCCTAAAGGGGGAGACGGGGAAAGATCAGGAGAGAAACGGAGAGAGCTTTTCTCTCCCCACTTGAGTTCTCTCTCTCTACCAGAAGCTTTAGTGTTTTCTGTATTCTTTTCTGTAAATAAATTCTGTCTTACCACTGGAAAAAAAAAAAAAAGAAAAAAGAAAATGCCATGAAGGCTATCTTAAACAGTTTGTTGAAAACATTTCAGATTGTATATGAAACCAGCACATTGTACCCCTTGATTGCACTAATGTATACAGCTGTGATTTAATTAAAAAAAAAAAAAAAAACCATGAAAGAAAGAAAGATCTGAGCAGAGATTGGTGAGCCATTTCTGCCCCCCTCTACTGCTAAGTCTTGTCTTAACCGTAGAGCTTTTTTAAATGTCTTTCAATAAACTCTAAGTATTCTAAAAAAAACCCAGAATTTTAAATGTGATACTATTTATAACTGCTGAAAAAATAAAATATTTAGGTATAATAACAAAGTATGTGTAGTTTTTGGATGCTGAACATAAATGCTGGTGAGAGAAAACAAAGATCTAAATCAACGGAGATACAACTGTACTCATGGAATTCCAGGCTCAGCAAAAATGTCAGTTGTCTCCAAATTGATGTCCGGGGTGTTTTTTTTTTGTAGAGACAGAGTCTCACTTTATCGCCCTGGATAGAGTGCGTGGGTCACACAGCTCACAGCACCCTCCAGCTCCTGAGCTTAGGCGATTTTCTTGCCTCAGCCTCCTGAGTAGCTGGGACTATGGGCGCCCGCCACAACACCCGGCTATTTTTTGTTGCTGTTGTTGCAGTTTGGCCGGGGTTGGGTTTGAACCCGCCACCCTTGGTATATGGGGCCGGCACCCTACCCACTGAGCCACAGGCGCTGCCCAGATATACAGGTTTAAGATAAAATCTCAGCAGGGGTTTTTTTATAGACATAGATGGCATTATTTTAAAATGTATATGGCAAGGCAAAGGGATGAGAATAGCTGAAACAATTTCGAAAAAGTAGGATAAAGTGATAGAAATCACTCTACCTGATTTCTTGACTTACTATACAGCTACCATAATCAAGACTGTGTGGTATTGGAGGCATAGACACATATATCAGAGGAGTAGAATAAACAATCCAGAAATAGCTCCCACAAATAAGAAAACAATTCAGTGGAAGAATGGCGGCCTTCTCAACAAATGGAGCTGGAGCAACTAAGATAACCACAGATGAAAAACAGTTGACTTAGGCTGGGGCTTGGTAGTTAATACCTGTAATTCCAGCACTTGGGGGGTCCAAGGTAGGAGGATCACTTAAAGCTAAGAGTTCACAACCAGCCTGGGTAACATGGAGAAATCCCATCTTGACAAAAAATAAGAAAAGTTAGCCAAGTATGACGGGACACTCCTGTAGCTCCAGCTACTTGGGAGGTGGAGGAAGGAGGATGGTATGAGCCCTGGTCTTTGAGATTATAATGAGCTATGATGATGCCATGGTACTTAAGCCTGTAGAGCAAGATCCTGTCGCAACAACAAAAAACAAAAAGTTGACTTATACAAAAAGTTGACTCCAAAGTCATCATAGATTTACTAATAAATATAAAACCTATGTAACTTTCAGAACATAATGTTGTAGAGCATTGATTTCTCCACCTTCCTAATGCCGTGACCCTTTAATACAGTTCCTGTGGGTTGCGACCCACAGGTGGAGAACCCATATTTTAGAGGATAAACTTTCAGATTTTAGGAGAGAATGTTTGGGATGTAGGACTTGGTAAAGAGTTTTTAGATATGATACCAAAACTATAATCCATAAAAGAGACTGATATATCTATACTATAAAATACTACTTAGCATTAAAAAAGAATAGCCTAATGCACTCCGCAACTTGGATGCATTTCAAGGGCATTATGCTGAGTGAAAAAAGCCACTTTTACAAAAGGTCACATACTGGGTGATTCCATTTATGTAATAATGTCCACAAAATTACAGGAAAGGACAACAGATTAGTGGCTGGCAAGAGTTAGAGATGGTGAAGGAAGGGGAGCAGGTGTGACTACTTAGCAAGAGGGAGTTTTGTTTTTTTTTTTAAGACAGAGTCTTACTGGGTCGCCTTTGGTAGAGTGTCGTGGCATTACAGCTCACAGCAACCTCCAACTCTCTGGCTTAAGAGATTCTCCTGCCTCAGCCTCCCAGGTAGCTGGGACTACAGGCACCCACCATACCTGGCTATTTTTGTTGTTGTTGTTTTTGTAATTTTCAATGTTGTCCACCTGGCCCAAGTTGGGTTCGAACCCGCCACCTTCAATGTATGTGGCTGGCACCGTAACCACGGTGCTATAGGCGCCGAGCTGACGAGGGAGATCTTTTTTTTTTTTTTTTTTTTTTGAGACAGAGCCTCAAGCTGTTGCCCTGGATTTAGTGCTCTGGCATCACAGCTCACAGCAACCCTCAATTCCTGGGCTCAAGCGAGTCTCCTGCCTCTGCCTCCCAAGTAGCTGGGACTACAGGTGCCCACCACAACACCCGGCCATTTTTTGGTTGCAGCCGTCATTGTTGTTTGGCGGCCC